>OX276499.1:0-15364 GCA_946251955.1 Acronicta psi | reverse complement strand
TTATTAAATTTAATTATTTAATAAAAATATAAATAAAATAATTATTATCCAAATAATAAATCTAAATAAATAAATTTTATAATTATTTATTTGATAAATAACATAAAATAAAGAATATTTTTTCACAACTTCTATTAACCCAAACCCTCTATAAACTTCTAATCAACCTATATCAATATTTTTAGATAAATTTTGACCAAAATTTAAAAAAAAATATCTTACACCATAAGTAGATAATCTTGGTATAAATCACATTAAACATAAAAAATTTCTTAAATTATAAGTTATAATAAATTTATTAACTGAATAAATATTTATATTTCTAACTAAATACCCTAATATTCCCCCAATTAAACTAACATAAATTACCATTATTTTTAAATTAAAAGGTAAATAAATTATATAAGGATAAGAAAAAATCAACCAACTTAAAAATCTACCTCTAATTACTCTCATAAATAATAAAGTAAATATTCTTTTTAATATAACATAATCCTCATCATATAAATTATAAATACTAATTAAATTATAATCATTAATTATAAGATATATTATTAAACGAAAAGTATAAAATATAGTCAAACCGGTAGATACATAATATAAAAAAAAAATTATTAAATTTAAATTTCTAAATCTTACTATTTCTAAAATTAAATCCTTTGAATAAAACCCCGCTAAAAAGGGAATACCACATAAAGCTATATTTGAAATATTCATACATAAAGAAGTTAAAGGAATATAAAATCTAATCCCACCCATAAATCGAATATCTTGTATATCACTTATTATATGAATAATTACCCCCGCACATATAAACAATAAAGCTTTAAACATAGCATGAGTTAATAAATGAAAAAAAGCTAAATCAGGTAATCCCATTCTTAAAACTCTTATTATTAAACCTAATTGTCTTAAAGTAGACAAAGCAATAATCTTTTTTAAATCAAACTCATAATTAGCTGAAATCCCAGCTATAAACATAGTTAAACCAGATAATAATAATAATAACTTTAAAAAAAACATATCTAATAATAATATATTAAATCGAATTAATAAATAAACACCAGCAGTAACTAAAGTAGAAGAGTGAACTAAAGCTGAAACAGGGGTAGGAGCTGCTATAGCTGCAGGTAATCAAGATCTAAAAGGAATTTGAGCACTTTTAGTTATTGCAGCTAAGATAATTATTCTACTAACTATACACATTTCTAAATCATTATTTATAAACTCCAAATAAAAAATATAATTTCATCTCCCATAATTTAATATTCATGAAATTACTATCAAAATAAAAACATCACCAATTCGATTAGATAAAGCTGTTAATATACCAGCATTATAAGATTTTAAATTTTGATAATAAATTACTAAACAATATGAAACTAACCCTAAACCATCTCACCCTAATAAAATTCTAACAATATTAGGTCTAATAATTAATAATATCATAGAAAAAACAAATAATAAAACTAAAATAATAAAACGATTTAAATTTAACTCAGATCTTATATATCTTTTTCTATAATAAATAACAACAGATGAAATTAAAAATACAAATATTATAAACAGTAAAGATATCCAATCAAATAAAACTGATATAACTAATCTAATAGAATTAAAAGAAATAATCTCTCACTCTAATATGATAACCAAATTGTTTATAATAAAATAAACCATAAAAAAAAAATTTAAGATACTTATTATAAATAAAAAAAAAAAAGAAATAAAACAAATAGAATACTTAATATTATTAATAATTTAAAATGACTACTTATCATATTTTTGACACCACAAATCAATATTTTTATTAAATTATTTAAATAAAATCAAATTATTCTATAATCAACTTTTAAAATTAAAATATTTAAAGGTAATCAATGTAATAATAATATTAAATATTCCCGAGAAACTCCAGTATAATATCTATAAACCCCAGAATAATACTTTCCATGTTGCACAAAAGAATATAAATATAATCTATAACCAGCTCTAAAAAAAGAAATTAACATTAATATAATTATAGAAACCCAAGATCATCTTATTAATCTATTAATTAAACTAATTTCCCCTATTAAATTTAAACTTGGGGGGGCTGCTATATTAGAAGATATTAATAAAAATCACCATAATCTTATTGAAGGTATAAAATTTATTATACCCTTATTAATATATAATCTTCGTCTATGTAAACGTTCATAACTAATATTTGCTAAACAAAATATCCCCGAAGAACATAATCCATGACCAATTATTAAAATATAAGACCCAATAAATCCCCAATAATTTATCACTATAATGCCTCTAATAACAATTCTTATATGAGCAACAGAAGAATAAGCAATTAATGATTTAATATCAACCTGACAAAAACATTTTAATCTAATATAAAATCCTCCAATTAAACTAACTACAATTCAAATATAATTTAATTTTATATTAACCTGCTGTAAAAAAATTATTAAACGTAAAAGACCATACCCCCCTAATTTTAATATAATACCAGCTAAAATCATAGAACCCGATACAGGGGCTTCAACATGAGCTTTAGGAAGTCATAAATGAACAAAATATATAGGCATCTTAACTAAAAAAGCTATAATTATTGAAAAATACAATAAATAAGTATTAAAATTAAAAAATTTTAAAAAATAAATTATTATAACATTTATTTCATTAAAAACATAAAAAATTCCCATTAATAAAGGTAAAGATACAAATAAAGTATAAAATAACAAATATATCCCAGCTTGAATACGTTCAGGTTGATATCCTCAACCAATAATTAAAAATAATGTAGGAATTAATCTACCCTCAAAAAATAAATAAAATAAAAATATATTTGTAACTCTAAAAGTTAAATATAACATAATCAATAAAAAAATAACATTAAAAACAAAAAAACTAATATAAAAATTTATTTTAAATAAATTTTCTCTAGCTATAATTATTAAAATAGTAATTCAAATTCTTAATAAAATTAAACCATAAGATATTACATCACAACTTAATATATAACTTAAATTTCTCAATAAACCCAATGTTAACCCTAAATTTATAAATAAAAATATTATAATAAATAATATTATTTGAACCATTCAAAACATATTTTTTATAAAACAAAAAGGAATTATAAAAAATATTATCAATAAAAATTTTATCATTAAAATTAATAAATAACACCTTAAATAAATATTTTATAATAAATTAAATCTTTGAAAATAATCATTACCATGAGTTCGAATTATAGAAACTAAAATAGATAAACCTAAAGCACCCTCACAGACAGAAAATACTAAAAATACTATTAGTATATATATATCATAATTAATAAACATTAAATAAATTAACAAAAAAAAAAAAATTCTTAATACAATAAACTCTAAACTTAACAAAACAATCAATAAATGTTTATGTTTAGAAACAAAAATTAAATTACCAACAATAAACATAATAATAAAAACAATTCATATATTTATAATTATCATTAGGTTTTTATAGTTTAAAAAAAACATTGGTCTTGTAAACCAATATTAAGTTATTTACTTTAAAAACTTCAAAAAAAAAGAATTTCTTTATCTATAATCTCCAAAATTATTATTTTTATTAAACTATTCTTTGATTTGAAATAACAAAACTATATATTTCCTCAATATTAATTTTAATATCATTAATAATACTATTTATAAATAACCCCCTCTCAATAGGATTAATAATTTTAATTCAAACCTTATTAATTTGTTTATTATCAGGAATAATAATTAAAACTTATTGATTTTCTTATATTTTATTTATTACATTTCTAGGAGGATTATTAGTATTATTTATTTATGTTTCAAGTATTGCCTCAAATGAAATATTTAAACCTATATTTAATTTTAAAATTATTTTATTTATTTTTTTAATTTTTATTGTAAGTATACAATATATATTTATATATAATATTTCATGAATAAATTTATCATTTAATGAAGATATAAATAACTATATAAATTCTTTATTATTTTTTAATAATGAAAATAAAATTAGATTAAACAAATTATATAACAATAAAACATTTATAATTATAATAATATTAGTAATTTACTTATTTATCACCTTAATTGCAGTAGTAAAAATTACAAATATTTTTTATGGCCCATTACGATCTTCAATTTTTTAATGACAAATAATAAATTCTTAAATATTCGAAAAACCCACCCTATTTTAAAAATTATTAATGGATCATTAATTGATTTACCTTCCCCCTCAAATATTTCAACTTGATGAAACTTTGGATCTTTACTAGCACTTTGCTTAATAATCCAAATTTTAACAGGATTATTTTTAACAATATACTACACAGCTAATATTGAAATAGCATTTTATAGAGTAAATTACATTTGTCGAAATGTTAATTATGGATGATTAATCCGAACAATTCATGCTAATGGAGCATCTTTTTTCTTTATTTGTATTTATTTACATATTGGACGAGGAATTTATTACGAATCCTTCAACTTAAAATATACATGAATAGTAGGAGTAATTATTTTATTTTTATTAATAGCAACAGCATTCATAGGTTATGTTTTACCCTGGGGACAAATATCATTTTGAGGGGCAACAGTTATTACTAATTTACTATCTGCCATCCCATCATTAGGGGTTATATTAGTAAATTGAATTTGAGGGGGATTTGCAGTAGATAATGCAACATTAACTCGTTTTTATACATTCCACTTTTTATTGCCCTTTATTATTTTAATAATAACAATAATTCACTTACTATTCCTACATCAAACAGGATCTAACAACCCATTAGGAATAAATAGTAATTTAGATAAAATTCCATTTCACCCATTTTTTACATTTAAAGACATAATTGGATTTATTATTTTAATATTTTTATTAACTATTTTAACACTAACCAATCCTTATTTATTAGGAGATCCAGATAATTTCATCCCTGCAAATCCATTAGTTACTCCAGTACATATTCAACCAGAATGATACTTCTTATTTGCTTATGCAATTTTACGATCAATCCCTAACAAACTAGGGGGAGTAATTGCATTAGTGATATCTATTTTAATTTTAATTATCTTACCATTTACTTTCAATAAAAAAATCCAAGGAATCCAATTTTACCCCTTAAATCAAGTATTATTCTGATCAATAGTAACTATTGTTATTTTACTAACATGAATTGGAGCACGACCTGTAGAAGATCCATATATTATTACCGGACAATTATTAACTATCCTATACTTCTCATATTTTATAATTAACCCATTTTTAAATAAATATTGAGATAATTTACTTTTTAACTAAAATTAATGAGCTTGTCAATAAGCATTTGTTTTGAAAACTTAAGAAAGAATAAATATTCTATTAATTTATACTAAAAAAAATTAATTTACATTAAAAAAATTTTAAACCCTAAAAAAAATAATAAAAAATTTAAAGAAATAGGTAAATATCTTTTTCAAGCCAAATATATTAACTTATCATAACGATAACGAGGTAATGTACCCCGAACTCAAATAAATAAAAAAGAAATTAATCTTAACTTTAAATAAAATAAAATTCTTAAATTAAAACCCCCTAAATATAATAAAACAAATAATAATCTTATAAATAAAATTCTAGAATATTCCGCTAAAAAAATTAAAGCAAACCCCCCTCTTCTATATTCAATGTTAAATCCTGAAACTAACTCTCTTTCCCCTTCAGCAAAATCAAAAGGAGTTCGATTAGTTTCAGCTAATCTAGAACTCATTCAACAAAAAGATAAAGGTAATATTATAAAAATAAATCAAATAATATTTTGATATAAAAAAAATTTCAATAAATTAAAATCTATAATCAAAATAATTCTAGATATTAAAATTAAAGCTAAACTAACTTCATAAGAAATGGTTTGAGCAACTGCCCGAAGCCCCCCCAACAAAGCATAATTAGAATTAGAAGATCAACCAGCAATTATAACCGTATAGACACCTATTCTAGTAATAGATAAAAAAAATAATACTCCTAAATTAAATCTAACTAAATTAAAATAATAAGGAATTAACAATCAAATTATTAAAGATAAAATAAATCTAATAACAGGAGAAAAGTAATAACAAATATAATTAGAAAAATTAGGATAAGTTTGTTCCTTCGTAAATAATTTAACAGCATCAGAAAAAGGTTGTATAATACCATTAAACCCAACCTTATTAGGACCCTTTCGAAATTGAATATAACCCAAAATTTTACGCTCAAATAAAGTTAAAAAAGCAACCCCTACTAAAACTCCAATAATTAAAATAATTAAACCAATAATAATTATATATATATCTAGTATAAACATATACTATCTATATAATTAAATTATATATTAATGAATTCTAAAATCACTACATTTTTCTGCCAAAATAGTATTATATATATATATATATATATATAATTGATTAAAATAATAATTTTTTTATAATTATATAATTTTATTAATATTCAAAAATATAAATTTAATTTAAATATTTAATCCTTTCGTACTAAAACATTTTTATTTTTAAAAGATAGAAACCAACCTGGCTTACACCGGTTTGAACTCAGATCATGTAAGATTTTAATGATCGAACAGATCAAAAATTTTAAACTTCTGCATTTAAATTTTATCTTAATCCAACATCGAGGTCGCAAACTCTTCTTTTTATTTGAACTAAAAAAAAAAATTACGCTGTTATCCCTAAGGTAATTTTTTCTTATAATCAATAAAATTGGATCATTTAATCACTTATAAATGTACTAAATTAAAAAAAGTTTTTCTTATTTTTCTGTCACCCCAACAAAATACTTTAATTAATTTTAATTTTTTAACTTATAAATAACCCTAATAAATTTAAATATAAAACTCTATAGGGTCTTCTCGTCTTTTTAATTTATTTTAACTTTTTGATTAAAAAATTAAATTCTATTTTAATAATTAAGAGACAGATTATATTTCATCCAATCTTTCATACAAGTCATCAATTAAATGACTATTGATTATGCTACCTTTGTACAGTCAAAATACTGCAGCCCTTTAATTAAAATCAGTGGGCAGATTAGACTTTATATTAAATTCAAAAAGACATGTTTTTGATAAACAAGTGAATATAAATTTTTGCCGAATTCCTTTTAATTAATTACCATAAAAATAAATTATTTAAATATTTAAAAATATACTAATTTTATCATTATATCAAATTTAATTATATTTTTATTCCCCCCTTATAAAAATATAAAATTAAATTAAATTTTAATTTTAATGAAATTATTTATAATAAAATAAAATTTTTTAACAATATAAATCATATAATTTTCAATAAACTCTTAATTATTTATATAAATTTAATTTAAAGCTTATCCCCTAAAATATAAAATTAAAAAAAGAATAATTTAATTAATTAAATTATTCTTTTTTTAATATAAAATTAAATTTTTTTCTAAGAAAACTAGATATCTTTAAAAACGATTAACATTTCATTTCTAATTAATTATTTAAAATATTTATGCCACAATAACTTTATTAATTAATTATCTCTTTTAAATTCGAGAAATTTTAACCTTAAAAAATTTTTTAATAAACTCTAATACACAAGATACACTAATTTAAAATTACTTTTAACTAAATTCATTTTTCAAATATTTAAAAATTCTTTAACAATACTAATTTACTATAAATTAATCAATTTTTTCTCTAAAAATACTTTAACCCCCATTAAATATTTTCATTAAAAATTTTTTTATTAAAATTAATTTATTAATTTTTCCCCCCTCAAATTAATTAATATTTAATATCCTTTCAATGTAAATGAAATACTTTTATCTCAAGCTCTAATTTGTTCTTTCTAGAAACACTTTCCAGTACCTCTACTTTGTTACGACTTATTTCAACTTATTAATATATGAAAGCGACGGGCAATATGTACATACTTTAATTTTAAATCATTTTAATAAATTAAATAAAATTACATTTAAATCCACCTTCAACTATTTATTACAAAATAATATTCATTTAAATAAATTTATTGTAATCCATTATATTCTTAACTATAATCTGCATCTTGATCTGATTTGATTTATTTTTATAATTTTAAAATATTATTATTATAAAAAAATATTTTTTTAACAACGATATACAAAATTATAAATTAAGTAAATTTATTCGTGGATTATCAATTATTAAACAGATTCCTCTAAATGAACTAAAATACCGCCAAATTATTTAAGTTTCAATAAATAATTATCTACTATTTTAGTATTTTAAATTTAAATTTTAATAATAGGGTATCTAATCCTAGTTTTTTATAAAATTTATTAAATAATAATTATACAAATAAAATTTTATTAAATTAAAATTTTACCTAATAATTTAAAATTTAAATTATAATATAAATTATTTATTAATACCTAATAAAATTTAATTTAATTTTTGTATAACCGCAACTGCTGGCACAAAATTTGTTATTAATTTAAATATCACTAAATCTTAATTTCTTAAAAATTTAATATTAATTACTACTCTTAAAAATAAATTATTATTAAAATAAATTAAAAACAACACTAAAATTTATATGTAAAATAAATTTAAAATAAAATTTTTAAACTACAATAATTTTTTTTTATATGTATATAAATATGAATAGATTTTTTTTTTTTTTTTTTTTATATTAAAATATTTAATATAAGTTATTAAATATTTAATAATTTCTTTTCTTTCTTATTTATAATATTCATATTAAAAACTATATTCTAAGAATTAAACAATTAAAATTTGTATAAATTACAATATATTAATATAATTGATATTAATTTAATCAATAATTTAATATATTATTTTAATTAATAATACATTAAATATTTAATATATATATATATATATATACGTACGCATATATATATATATATATATATATAATAATAATTTCTATTTAATTTATTATATAAACCATTTCTAAAAATTTTTTATATAAATAAAAAAAAATAAATTAAAAATAAGCTAAAATAAGCTTTTGGGTTCATACCCCAACTATAAAGGAAATACCTTTTTTTTAAAAATAAAGTGCCTGATTAAAGGATTATTCTGATAGAATAAATCAAGTAATATAAATTACCTTTATTATATTTTACAGAATTAAACTATAACTAATAGTATCAAAAACTATTGTGCATCATACACTAAAATATAAATTAATAATTTAATGAATTTAAAATTCTCCAAAGAAAAATTTTCTTATTTTAAATCTTTTTTACATTCAATAACTCCAATAAAATATTTTTTTATTTTATTCTATTTTTTAGAACCTTAATTTCAATTTCTTCTAACTCATGATTTGGATGTTGAATTGGCTTAGAAATTAATTTACTTAGATTTATCCCCCTAATTTCTAATTCCACGAATTTACTAGCAACTGAAGCATCTTTAAAGTATTTTCTTACCCAATCAATTGCCTCTATTAATTTTTTATTTACAATTTTAATTAAAATAACTTTAATAAAAAATTTAGAAATAAATAATTTAATCTCTATCATAATAAATTCCTCCCTACTTATAAAAATAGGATCATCCCCCTTCCATTTTTGATTCCCCAATATTGTAGAAGGTTTATCTTGATTTAATAATTTTATTTTAATAACATGACAAAAAATTACCCCTATTATTTTACTTTCTTATTATTTTAATAAAAATTTTATTTTAATTATTACAATTATAAATATTATTGTAGGAGCAATTGGAGGACTAAATCAAACTTCTTTACGAAAATTAATAGCATTTTCATCAATTAATAATTTAGGGTGAATATTAATTTCAATAATAATCAGAGAAACTTTATGAACATTTTATATTTTTTTTTATTCTTTTATAATTAGAATTATATGTTTTTTATTTTATATTACAAATATATATTTTATTAATCAATTATTTATTAATAATATAAATTTTTATATTAAAATTAATTTAATAATTAATTTTCTCTCCCTAGGAGGATTACCCCCATTTATTGGATTTTTTCCTAAATGAATAATCATTAATTTTTTAATTAATAATAATATATATATATTAACTTTTATTTTCATTATAATAAGATTAATTATATTATTTTTTTATATTCGAATTACATATTCTTCATTAATATTTAATTATTTAAAAATAAAATGATTTAAAATTTATATTAAAAATAATTATTTTTTAATAATTAATTTTTTTTCTTTTATTTCTTTAACAGGAATAATTTTTAGAACTTTTTTTTTCTATTAAGGTTTTAAGTTAATTTAAACTAATAATCTTCAAAATTATAAATAAAGAAATTCTTTAAGCCTTAATAGATTTATTTCTATATCTTAAAATTTGCAATTTTATATCATAATTGAATATAAGACAAATTAATAAAAGAGAAATTTCTCGTTAATAAATTTACAATTTATCGCTTTAAACTCAGCCATTTTATTTATTAGCGAAAATGACTTTATTCAACAAATCATAAAGATATCGGAACATTATATTTTATTTTTGGTATTTGAGCAGGAATAGTAGGTACATCATTAAGATTACTAATTCGAGCAGAATTAGGAACCCCCGGATCTTTAATTGGTGATGATCAAATTTATAATACTATTGTAACAGCTCATGCTTTCATTATAATTTTTTTTATGGTAATGCCAATTATAATTGGAGGATTTGGTAATTGACTTGTACCTTTAATATTAGGAGCACCAGATATAGCATTCCCACGAATAAATAATATAAGTTTTTGACTTCTCCCCCCCTCTTTAACTTTATTAATTTCAAGAAGAATCGTAGAAAATGGAGCAGGAACAGGATGAACAGTTTACCCACCCCTTTCATCAAATATTGCCCATGGAGGAAGCTCAGTAGATTTAGCTATTTTCTCCCTCCACTTAGCTGGAATTTCCTCTATTTTAGGGGCAATTAATTTTATCACAACAATCATTAATATACGACTAAATAACTTATCATTTGATCAAATACCCCTTTTTATTTGAGCAGTTGGAATTACTGCATTTTTATTATTATTATCACTACCTGTTTTAGCAGGTGCTATTACTATACTTTTAACAGACCGTAATTTAAATACATCCTTTTTTGACCCTGCGGGAGGAGGAGATCCTATCCTTTACCAACATTTATTTTGATTTTTTGGGCATCCAGAAGTTTATATTTTAATTTTACCCGGATTCGGAATAATCTCCCATATTATTTCCCAAGAAAGAGGGAAAAAAGAAACATTTGGTTGTTTAGGTATAATTTATGCTATATTAGCTATTGGATTATTAGGATTTATTGTATGAGCCCATCATATATTTACCGTAGGAATAGATATTGATACTCGAGCTTATTTTACTTCAGCAACTATAATTATTGCCGTACCTACAGGAATTAAAATTTTCAGATGATTAGCAACTTTCCACGGAACTCAAATTAATTACTCACCTTCAATTTTATGAAGACTAGGATTTGTATTTTTATTCACAGTAGGGGGATTAACGGGAGTAATTTTATCAAATTCATCTATTGATATCACTCTTCACGATACTTATTATGTAGTAGCCCATTTTCACTACGTTTTATCTATAGGAGCAGTATTTGCTATTATAGGAGGATTTATCCACTGATACCCATTATTTACAGGTTTATCTATAAACCCTTATTTATTAAAAATTCAATTTTTTATTATATTTATTGGAGTAAATTTAACATTTTTCCCCCAACATTTCTTAGGGTTAGCGGGTATACCTCGTCGATATTCAGATTACCCAGATTCATATATTTCTTGAAATATTATTTCATCATTAGGATCTTATATTTCATTATTAGCCATTATATTTATGTTAATTATTATTTGAGAATCCATAATTAATCAACGTATTGCATTATTTTCATTAAATTTATCATCTTCTATTGAATGATACCAAAATTTTCCCCCAGCAGAACATTCATATAATGAACTTCCTATTTTAAGTAACTTCTAATATGGCAGATTATATGTGATGGATTTAAACCCCATTTATAAAGGATTATCCTTTTTTTAGAAATGGCAACATGATCTAATTTTAATTTACAAAATGGAGCTTCACCTTTAATAGAACAAATTATTTTCTTCCATGATCACACATTAATTATTCTTATTATAATTACAATTTTAGTAGGATATTTAATATCAAGATTATTATTTAACAAATATATTAATCGATTTTTATTAGAAGGACAAATAATTGAACTAATTTGAACCATTTTACCAGCTATTACCTTAATTTTTATTGCTTTACCTTCATTACGACTATTATATTTATTAGACGAATTAAATAATCCTTTAATTACATTAAAATCTATTGGACATCAATGATATTGAAGCTATGAATATTCAGATTTTCACAATATTGAATTTGATTCATATATAATCCCAACAAATGAAATAAACCCTAA
The DNA here is from genome assembly GCA_946251955.1 of Acronicta psi. Classification (NCBI taxonomy): domain Eukaryota; kingdom Metazoa; phylum Arthropoda; class Insecta; order Lepidoptera; family Noctuidae; genus Acronicta; species Acronicta psi. The sequence goes on along the minus strand of OX276499.1, from coordinate 2,910 downwards.
TAATTTTCGATTATTAGATGTAGATAACCGAATTATTTTACCAATAAATAACCAAATCCGTATTATAGTAACAGCAACAGATGTTATTCATTCATGAACCATCCCATCATTAGGGGTTAAAGTTGATGCTAATCCAGGACGACTTAATCAAACTAATTTTTTTATTAATCGACCAGGAATTTTTTATGGCCAATGCTCAGAAATTTGTGGGGCTAATCATAGTTTTATGCCTATTGTAATTGAAAGAATTTCAATTAAAAACTTTATTAATTGAATTAATAATTATTCTTCATTAGATGACTGAAAGCAAGTACTGGTCTCTTAAACCATTTAATAGTAAATTAGCAATTACTTCTAATGAATTAAAGAATTAGTTAAAAAAATAACATAAATATGTCAAATTTAAATTATTATCAATTAAATATAATATTCTTTTATTCCTCAAATAATACCAATTAACTGATTGATTTCATTCTTTTTTTTTTTATTAATTTATTTAATTTTTAATATTATAAATTATTATATTTTTGAAAAAAAAAAATTAATTAAAAATAATAATTCATACATTAAATTAAAAAATTTTAATTGAAAATGATAAGTAACTTATTTTCAATTTTTGACCCCTCAACAAATTTATTTAATATTCCCCTTAATTGAATAAGAACTATTTTAGGGATTTGTTTTATCCCTTATTCATTTTGATTTATCCCTAATCGACACTTCTTTTTTTGAAATTTTATTATGATAAAACTTCATAATGAATTTAAAACTTTATTAAAAAATAATTACTTTCAAGGATCAACTTTTATTTTTATCTCCATATTTTCATTTATCTTATTTAATAATTTTTTAGGGTTATTCCCCTATATCTTTACAAGAACAAGACATTTAACCCTATCTTTATCAATTTCACTACCTTTATGATTAAGATTCATAATCTATGGTTGAATTAATAACTCTCAACACATATTTATTCATATAATTCCCCAAGGAACCCCATCAATTTTAATGCCTTTTATAGTTTTAATTGAAACAATTAGTAATATTATTCGACCAGGAACATTAGCTGTTCGTTTAACTGCCAATATAATTGCAGGACATTTATTAATAACTCTTCTTAGAGGCACTGGACCTAATATAAGATCTTATTTTATTATAATTCTTATCTTAATTCAAATTTTATTATTAATTCTAGAATCTGCTGTAGCAGTAATTCAATCATATGTTATTGCAATTTTAAGAACATTATATTCTAGAGAAGTAAATTAATGAAAATAAACCATAATCATCCATTTCATTTAGTAGATTATAGACCATGACCTTTAACGGGAGCTATTGGAGTTATAGTTTTAGTAACAGGAATAGTAAAATGATTCCATAATTTTAATATAAACTTATTAATTTTAGGGTATTTAATTATTATTCTAACTATATATCAATGATGACGAGATATCTGTCGAGAAGGAACTCATCAGGGAAAACATACAATTTTAGTAACTAAAGGACTACGATGAGGAATAATTTTATTTATTGTATCCGAAATTTTTTTCTTCGTTTCCTTTTTTTGAGCATTTTTTCACAGTAGACTAGCCCCTAATATTGAAATTGGGGCTATTTGACCCCCAACAAGAATTACCCCATTTAACCCCTTTCAAATTCCGTTACTCAATACAATCATCCTAATTAGATCAGGAGTTTCAATTACATGAGCCCATCATGCAATTATAGAAAATAACAACTCTCAAATAACACAAGGATTATTTATTACAGTAATTCTAGGAATTTATTTTACTATCCTACAAATATATGAATATTTTGAAGCTCCATTTACAATTGCTGATAGAATTTACGGATCAACCTTTTTTATAGCAACAGGATTCCATGGCCTTCATGTAATTATTGGAACATTATTTCTTTTAACTTGTTTAATTCGACATTTAAATAACCATTTCTCAAGAAATCATCACTTTGGATTTGAAGCAGCAGCATGATATTGACATTTTGTAGACGTAGTGTGATTATTCCTTTATATCTCAATTTATTGATGGGGAAATTAATTATTTATATAATATATTTAGTATATTTGACTTCCAATCAAAAAGTTTAATAATTTTTAATATAAATAATTATTTTAATAATAAATATATTCATAATTATCATATTAATTTCAAATATTTTAATATTTATTTCTATTATCTTATCAAAAAAAACTTATTCAGACCGAGAAAAATGTTCACCATTTGAATGTGGATTTGATCCTAAATCATCAGCACGAATTCCATTTTCATTACATTTTTTTTTAATTACAGTAATTTTTTTAATTTTCGATGTAGAAATTGGTCTTATTTTTCCAATTATTCCCCTATTTAAATTAGTAAATTTTATTTTTTGAACAACAATCAGATTTTTTTTTATTTTAATCTTACTAATTGGTTTATACCATGAATGAAACCAAAACATATTAAACTGAACAAATTAGGATTATAGTTTAAAAAACATTTGATTTGCAATCAAAAAATATTGAAATTATTCAATTTATCTTAAGTTAAAATAAAAAATAAGAAGCAATATTTGCATTTAATTTCGACTTAAAAGAAAGAGTTTAATTAACTCCTTATTTATATTTATTAATTGAAACCAAAATAGAGGTATATCACTGTTAATGATAAAATTGAATAAAAATTCCAATTAAATAAAAGAAATATAAAGATTAAAATTAAGCTGCTAACTTAATTTTTAGTGGTTAAATTCCATTAATATTTCTTATTTCTTATTTTATTAATTTATATAGTTTAATCAAAACTTTACATTTTCATTGTAAAAATAAAAAAATTTTTTTATAAATATCTAAAGATAAAAATATCTCCTTAATATCTTCAATATTATGCTCTAATTTATAAGCTATTTAAA
>OX276468.1:18775000-18777983 GCA_946251955.1 Acronicta psi | reverse complement strand
TTAACACTAAAAAAGCTGATTGGGAAAAATTTATAGGAAAACTAGAAGAACTTAAAACCGAGAACAATATTAATTTAAATAGCATAAATGAAATAAACAATAAACAAAAATTAGAGGCAATAGTTACAAAATATAGAAATTTAATTGAAGAAGCGTGCAGCGACGCTATACCCAAACTAAAAAACAAAGCTAAACTTACCTTCCCGTGGTGGTCCGAGGAGCTCGCTGTGATGAAGAAGGAGGTTGCCAGAAGGAAGTACCGCATCCGCAATGCCGCACCGGTCCGAAGGGCGATGGTCGTAGACGAGTACCTGAAAGCGAAAGAAGAATATGAGAACAAAGCAAAGAAGGCCCAAATCGCCAGTTGGAAGGAGTTCTGCCGGAGGCAAGATCGGGAAGGAATGTGGGAAGGGATCTACAGGATTATCGGAAGGACCGCCAGGAGACAAGAAGACTTGACCCTATTTAACGATGGTGCATTCCTAAACCCACAGGAATCTGCAGCCTTGCTTGCCGACACATTCTATCCTAAGGACACAGCGCTTGAGGATAACGCAGACCACAGGCGAATAAGAGAAGCTGCCAGTCGGGTAAATGAGTGGCAGCATGATGAATATCATGATCCACCATTTACGCCGCTGGAACTGAAGACAGCAGTGGAAGGTTTTAATCCTAAAAAAGCACCAGGTGATGATGGATTTACGTCGGACATCTGCTGTCGAGCTATCTACCAGGACCCGGACGCGTTCCTTGCTCTGTACAATAAGTGCCTAGAACTGGCACACTTCCCGGACATCTGGAAGGAGGCAACGGTGGTGGTCCTCAGAAAACCGGGCAAGGACAATTACTTGAACCCCAAGTCATATAGACCGATAGGTCTCCTGCCGGTCTTGGGGAAGGTCCTGGAGAGGATGGTAGTAGCACGGATTAAATGGCAGCTTGTGCCGCGGCTTAGTACTCGCCAGTTTGGCTTTATGCCCCAGAGGAGCACCGAGGACGCCCTCTATACTCTAATGAAACACGTACAGGACAAGTTGAGGCTGAAGAAGCTAATTGTCCTGGTGTCATTGGATATAGAGGGAGCCTTCGATAGCGCATGGTGGCCAGCGATCAAAGTCAGACTGGCTGAGGAAAAGTGCCCGGTGAACACCAGGAGGCTACTAGACAGTTATCTCGACAGCAGACGTGTAAAAGTGAGGTATGCTGGGGAGGAATGCACAAGAGAGACAAACAAAGGCTGTGTTCAAGGGTCAATCGGTGGTCCCATCCTGTGGAACCTCCTACTCGACCCACTACTGCAGGATCTAGAGCGGAAGGGGAATTACGCCCAAGCCTTCGCGGACGATATCGTCCTGGTCGTTGACGGTGATACAGCAGCCGAAGTCTCGGGAACCGCCAATGCAGCCCTCGCCCATGTTCAGAGTTGGGGTGTAAGAAATAAGCTTCGGTTTGCACCGCACAAGACCTGTGCGATGCTCATAACCAACAAGCTTAAGTACGACACCCCAATTCTGAGCATGGCCGGGGTCGACATTGGAATGGTCCGAAGTGTGAAGCTGCTGGGGCTCACGATAGATGATAAGCTCACCTTCAACGAGCACACTGCGAACGTCTGCAAAAGAGCAGCGGAAATCTATAAACAGCTTTCCCGCGCCGCAAAAGTTAGCTGGGGTTTAAACAGGGAGGTCATACACACCATCTACACTGCTACAATCGAACCCATCATCACATACGCGGCCGGAGCCTGGGCTCCCGCGGCAAAAAAGATAGGGGTGCGGAAAAGGCTCGGATCCGTCCAACGAGGATTCGTCCAGAAACTCTGCAAATCATACCGCACAGTCTCGCTCAACTCGGCTCTGGTACTAGCCGGGATACTACCTCTGGACCTTCGCATACAAGAGGCAGCAGCCATGTATGAAGCAAGGAGAGGGTCGTCACGGTTTATACCTGGAGACCGGGAGATCGAGGGTGCGGTGGGGTTTGCAGAATCTTCTCATCCGGCCAGACAAATGGCTCTGGAATTCGTGTGCCTGGCAGACCAAAGGCTTGTGGACAGTTATAACGTGCAGGCCGTGCGAATATTCACGGACGGCAGCAAGATTGAGGGGAAGGTCGGAGCCGCATTATCCCTATGGGATAATGTAGGCGAAATCCAGAACCTCAAGCTTAGCCTCGCCGCGTACTGCACAGTCTACCAGGCGGAATTACTGGCTATTTGTAAGGCCACGGACGTTATTCTCAAGCGCAATGAGACGAGCTTTGGCTTGTATAGCGACTCAATGTCCGCATTGCAGTCGCTTGCAAGCCACGGCTCGCTCCATCCCCTGGTGGTACGCGCGCGAGCCAATTTGGCTCTGGCCTGGAATCAAAACAAAGCTGTGTCTCTGTTTTGGATCAAGGCCCACGCGGGACTGCCAGGGAATGAGCGCGCAGACGAGCTGGCAAAGGAAGCAGCATTGACGTTGCGGAGGAAGCCTGACTATGACCGGTGTCCGATTTCGTTCATCAGAGGCCAGATCCGCATGGGATCCCTCGATGAATGGAATCGGAGATACAGGTCGGGTGAGACTGCCTCGGTAACGAAAATGTTCCTTCCCGATGCCATTGACGCCTTCCGTATCGTGAGACAGGTGCGGCCAACAGGTGTCCTCACGCAGGTATTAACGGGGCACGGTGGGTTCTCTGAATACTTACATCGCTTTAAGTGTAAGGAGAGCCCATCGTGCATCTGCGATCCCGAAACACCCGAAAGCATCCCCCATATATTACTGGACTGCCCAGTATTCCTATCGGATAGGTACGAACTAGAGCAGGAACTTGGGGAAGGATTAAAAAGGGATAGCGTACCGTTGGTGATGGCGGGTAGACATAAAAACAAATTTCTTAAATACTGTGTAAATGTAATTTCTTAAATACTGTGTAAATGTGGCCAACAAAGTAATATTAAGAAATAAGAATTAAAACTATGTTTTAGTTATATTGT
>OX276468.1:13000000-13175000 GCA_946251955.1 Acronicta psi | reverse complement strand
AAATCGCAATACTTTTAACGGACAATAAAGTTTTTTCATTTGTAAAGCTCTTCAAAATAGATTTTTACATGTAAGTAGGTATTTGTTAATTCCCATAATTTGTAAATATTTCCACACCTTATCGGTAGAATATGATAGGCTGTAAATATTATAGTTTATTTTGACAACTTTTATAACTCATATTCATGCAAATAAATGATTCTTATTCTTTTTGATATTATTGTATTAACAATTGTCTGTCGTCGTATCCATATTAAAAATGTGTGTAAATTGGAGTTTGGATTCCGCTTTATCTACAGTGTTGAGTGTATGCATCATAAAATAAGATTTACGAGTAAGTACCTAGATATATAAAAAAAATGTACCTTAACCCTTAAGTTTAAAATAAGTACTAACTTATGTTTAGCTTGCTGTTTGTACCTAACCTACCAACAGATATTTCATTAAAAAAATAATAACACCTGGAAATAATATGACATTCAAAGACATGTAGGTAGTTTCTTCCACGAACATGCGATCTTGTAACTACTTCTGGGACAAAAGTAAGTACCAACTTTACTGAATTGCGATTGCTCGTTACCTCTGAGGACTGTATACTTACGCAGAGTCCGGAGACACTTTACTATGATGATTTTTTATCACGTGCAGTGTACCTCTAACCATAATGAACAACTTTTACTGTAAGACCTGCAACACTTAAATCGCGAAAAAATAATCAGCTGTTCCATACATTTTGTCAGTATGGAACAGGTGATGTTTTTTTCGCAATTTAATGATGGCAACGAGATGCACAAAACAAACAAAGTCAACGACACAATAGCGGTATCAAAAATGTTTAGAGGTTGATTTCCTGAACGCAGTAGAGTTCTCGCCAATCTTTTTGCCGGGCCTGTATATTTCAAAAATCTGAGTGAGAAAAAGGCTCGATTAAAATGAATAAAAACGACAGCCTCCGACTTAGCTTTTGTTTTAATTTATTTTAATCTAATATTATTCTCTCTCCGATTTTTACGGCCGGTAGTTTTTAGGTACCAGCTTCAGGCCGGACGAAAAGATTGGCGAGAATTGCAGTTACGTTAACTTCCTCTGTTACCTCCAGGTCGGACTTCAAACGTCTGCACAGACGCAGGTCTTCATTGCGTTGCCCGCAGCAGCAAATACAGCAGCGTCAGGCGGCTAATCTGCGCGAGCGCAGACGTATGCAATCTATTAACGACGCCTTCGAAGGCCTACGCGCACACATCCCCACTCTGCCTTACGAAAAAAGGCTATCCAAAGTTGACACTTTGAAGTTAGCTATTGGCTATATTAGCTTTCTTGGAGAACTGGTAAGTGTATTTAAAATCTTTCACAGATATCCAAACTTAAATTATATATGCGAAAGTAACTTTGCCTTCCGTCTGTTACTTTTTTACGCCTAAACCGCTGAATCGTTTTTGATAAAATTTTGCATAGAGAGAAATTAGTAGTTAGGCTACTAGTTGTCTCATAAAAGCTTGTGATGCGAGAAAGTCTGAAACCGCCGGCAACAGCTATTATTATTTTTGTTTATAAATGATTGTTAAACTACTTAGAAATAATAATTGTTATTAACAAATATAAGTTTTTCCTATCTTGTGGTCATCAACCTAGGGCCGCCACCACCCACCCTTTCAAACCTTACCAATAAAAATAAAAAGTTGTCTGTCTACTTAGGTGCGAGCCGACCGCTGCACGTCAGAATCCATGCTCTCAGGAGTAGCTAACACTCACAACAAGGAGGAACAGAAGAAAGTTATAATTAGAGGTGAGATACTAAAATATTAAAAAATATCACAATAATGATTGCAATTACCTACTGTATTATAATACCTTAGTAATCTGAATAATTACAATGTTACGACATTAACATTTAAAAACGGACATATTTTTATACGTTTGCCTAGTCGATTGTAATATCAGATAATCAGGACCATAACAATAATAATTGATGTACAAATAAAGTGATACAGATGTGCGATGGCCAATGGTGCATGCCGCGATGCCGCGGGTCATGCGGTGCCAGCGCCAGGGCGCGACCCCCGCAATGTGTTTGTACACCTTTTAATGATCGATACAACACTAATGTGGGTGACCACGAAAATTGCCTATTTCTGGAAATGTGCATTGAGTGTATTGTGCAGTGTGAAAGTTCATATTCGTAAGAGGGAAGCTGGATCCAATAAATATCTAACACTATTTGGCAGAACCTAAGGGATTCTGGTAGGAAATAAATTGCATCACGGTAGGTAATGTAGAAGACAACATTACTTAACGTGGTTGTATGAAGGTTTTAGTGCAATAAAAATACCAACTTTTTTTATAAAAAATAAAATGCCAAACTTCTAATTTTATTTTATTAAGATTAAGACTCATTGATTGTTTGTTTGGTACCGATTCCAAATTAGTTAGTAATCATAATGTAAATATGTACTTACCTGTTACTTATCTTAATCTTGGAAAATGTTTTCCAAAATTTTTAACAAATTCAGTTTGAATATTATGATCTTCGTTATTTTTCATTTTTCAGTTACTTTTCCGACGGTTTTTTTTGTTGTAAAATAGTCTATTCATACAATCGTACGTGTGACACTAAAGTTATACACAGTTGGTTAGCACAGTTTATTGATATAATATTAAGTAGAAGAAAATCTACGGAACTATAGTTAACTAACAATTATTTTCACAATGACAAGCAATTGCTGCTAAGTAACATTTACATCGACTGCATAAAATAACATTATAATTGCCCACTACCGCGATAATTATAGGTACACTGTGTACGTACTGTCAGCACAAGCAGGTTTCTCTACAATTAAATAATTTAGGTGAATTGCTTCAATACTGACTTTGTCTATAGAGACTTACATAGTAAATCTAACTATGAAGATCTGTAAAATAAGTTAACTTAGTGAAAGTGCAGTGGAGTGCAGTGCAGGCATTTAAAAAATACAGTACCAAGTCAGACTCGCACACTAAGGGTTCCGTTCAAACTTGCTGCGTTTACGAAAATAATGAACATACCTAAGTATTGAAATTCATAAACTATATAAAAGGACCGAACATTGCTCTAACGAAAAGATATAAGTCAGGTTAAATGACTCTATGTACACTGAGTCAAAATTATGTTCTCCCATGTTAATTCTGACACGGCAGGCATTATAAACATATATTTGTCCTTTGTTTCTCGCACCGCACGCACAATCGCCGTACAGCGGCGCAGGAACATTTCTTCGGCAACTACCCTCTAACTCCACAATAAATGTAATATTCTGCACACTACGCTAATCTGCTAATGTTAAGTTTAGTACTAAGTTTTAAACATTGTATTTTCTCTGTAAGTGATTTGTTAATCTTTTGAGAAAATAAATATCTTAAACCATATAAATACTACATAGATTTTTTTAAGTCATAAACTTATTACCACTATTTATAGATACTAGGTACAAAACAAACTCCCCGCTGCGTCTCTGTGTCTGTTCGCGATAAACTCAAGAACTACTAAATTAATTTTCATGAATTTTCACCAATAGGTAGAGTCATGAGGAAAGTTTCTTGAAGTGTCACGTTGCTTAGTTTTATTGGCTTTATACCCTGACGGAATCCATACTTACGTCCATACTCAATACTAATGTAATAAAATGTGAAAGATACTCTTTCTGTCTGTCTGTTACCTTTTCTTATTTAACATATTACAAGGAGAAATAGTTATTGCATCCTGAGGAAGGACTTAGGGCTGCGGGTGAAACCGGGGGCAACAGCTAGTGGAGAATTTCAGTGCGTTGTAATTATTTATGATTTTACGCCACCTTCAGTTGCGAGTCACCCCTCTAGGGCTAGCTGCAATTACGTTACCCATCGCGTGCGGCGTGTGATAGTAAAATTTAATTGTCATATATCTCGACTGGTCCAGTTGTATCGGTTGTTCTCACGGTAGTATCGCGGGATCGCGTGATGCGCTGCCCGGCTGCCGTGGGATCTCGCTTCCTATACTCTACACCACGTGAAACGTGTCATTATTATTTATTTTATATCGATAATTTCTTCCTCTCTCACAATATGTTCATGAACACTGTGGGTTTATTCATTTGCAGGTACGATAGTGAAACAATAATTAATTCAAAATACTTTTAGGTGGATAATCATGTACTTAGGTGAGGGTAATATATTTTAATATACTAACAGCCTTTTATACGACCTCTGGATAGTTGATAAATAAAAAAATACGACATTACTTATCTACCAATTACGAACCTAATTCAAACGAGAACTTCCTGGAAGGTGGTGAGAAATTTCCATTTATCTTTAATTGAGTACCTAAGCATTTCCATGGTACTGAATTCTTTATATATAAGTAACTAGCGATCCGCCCCGGTTTCGCATGGGTTTGATTTTTTTGTATTTTCTATACTATAATATGTATGTATTATACATATAAACCTTCCTCTTCAATCACTCTATCTATTAAAAAAACCGCATCAAAATCCGTTGCGTAATTTTAAAGAATTAAGCATACATAGGGAATAGGGATATAGGGACAGAGAAAGCGACTTTGTTTTATACTATGTAGTGATTCACTACCTTTGTATCGCCTTTACTTAAAATTTTGAGAATTCCTATACTTAATTAGCTGAGTACCTATCTAATTTACCTACACCTACTTAATTATTTTCACAATTGCAGAGCTCAACAGAAATGTAGCATTAGATATTTTAACATAAGTACAAATTAAACAGAACAATACGCCCCTAATTTGATGCACAAAAAGCGTTGTACACTTGTGCCGAAAATGGACGCTTCTAAAAGTGTAAACAAGGGTGTAAGCATATTTGCGAATCACGCCGTAGCAAATTGAAAGATCACCCTCCGCAAATAGGGATATGGAGTGTATTAAAACACAATTAAGTACTCCATACCACTTTAATGCGTACGTCTATTATATTCTAAGGTATTCTACCCGAATAAAAAAATAATAAATTCTTGTTTTCTTTCACATATACTATCAAAACTATTGATATTCTTTAAATATTTTTAGTTGGAAGGTAAAACAATCACAATCTTAAGTTCACAGCTTTCTTTCGTAGTTAAAAGATAATGAGTGTCAATGCATCGACCCAATAGTGGTCGCTACTTAATCTCTTTTTCAATTATTAAAAAGCACCTTATCAAAGTGTAATGTAGGATTTACATAGAGATTACTGCGCACGTGCGTCCTTTCACACCCGCGGATTGCGTCGTTATTTTATGAAGTGTTTTATTGTTTATTTTATACGCAACCCTATATAACCAAAAAGTATAAAAAGCACGAGATCCTGGCGAGTTCGAACTGTACACTAAAGGAAAAAAAACAATAAAATGAAATTTTGAACACCGAACAGAACTTTGGCATAAAATAGCCATGATTATGTTTATTATGTGAATTTGAATGTGAATTTAACTTTATAAACTTATTTCTATTCTATTTCTATTTTATAAATTTATGTGATTTATCTATAACAATGCCAATCAAACTTTTGCTCGCCCGACAAATATTTGACGCTACGTCCGTACCAACGGTCGAGGTGGATATGGTGACAGAACTTGGACTATTTCGCATTGGAGTTCCATCAACCGATATGAAAAGAATTTCAGAGGCAGTGCAGCTGCGAGATAATCATCCGTCGGAATACCACGGTATGGGTGTAACGATGGCTGTCAAAAACATTAACACTATTATCGCTCCAGAACTCATTAAGCAGAATCTTGAGGTTACCATGCAGAAGGAAATAGACCAATTCATGATCGCCCTAGACGGCACCGAAAATAGGTCTAGACTCGGGGCCAACGCTATAATGGCGGTCTCGCTGGTGGTAGCCAAAGCTGGAGCTGCCAAAAAGGGCGTACCACTGTATCGACACATTTCAGATATGGCAGGAGTCACCACTATTATATTGCCAGTTCCACATTTTACTATCCTCACAGGTGGCATCTTATCTTCCAATGGATTACCATTTCAAGAATACGTAATAATGCCTACAGGGGCGGCATCTTTTGCAGAAGCAATGCGTATTGGTACAGAAATATACATGTATGTAAAAAACGTTATATTAAGTAAATATAATGTCGAAACTACGTATGTTAGCGATAACGGTGGTTTTTCGATCCCACTCCAAAGCCACAGAGATGCACTCCTGTTTCTAACTGACGCTATTAAGCAATGCGGATACACGGGAAAGGCTGAAATAGGAATCAACGCCGCTGCAACAGACTTATATAAAGATGGAGCTTATGATTTGGAATTTAAAAATCCAAATTCTAATCCTCAAGAATACATGTCGTCCGACAAGCTCGCCGAAATATATTTAGACAACATTAAAGAGTTTCCAGTGTGTTCTGTCGAAGACGCTTTCGAATTCGACGACTGGGCTGCATGGTCCTTGTTAACGACTCGCACGGTGGCCCAGCTTTTCGGCAATGACTTGACGCAGACCAACTTTAGAAGAGTTGGTATGGCTGTCGAGAAAAAAGCCGGTAATACAGTTGGTTTGCGACTTAATCAAGCAGGGACATTGACGGAGATCATCGAATGTTTCAAGGTGTTAAAAGCAAGCGGATTCGGTGTGGTTGTTTGTGATAGATGGGGGGATACTGAGGATTTGTTCCTAGCTGATTTGGTGGTAGGGTTGTCTGCAGGTCAGCTCAAATGTGGTGCGCCCGCACGCTCTGAACGTATTGGTAAATACAACCAAGTCCTCAGAATAGAGGAGGAGTTAGGAGCTCTGTCCAAGTATGCTGGTAAAAATTATCGCGGACAAATGTAATAGATCATTATTATATTTAAATATTAAAACATAAATATATTATTATAAAAGATATTGCCTACTTCATTCCCTACGTTTTATATCGTTGTTGTAACATACGAATGATGTGAATCATACAGTAGTCTTGATTAGACGATAGTTACAATAATGATGTAGATAACTATTGCGGACTTAGGTACTTTTAAATAATGAATGACACAAGACACAAATTATAAATCATTACAGTTGGGAACGATGCCGCGCACGCAGTTATGCCGGAAATACTCATTATTTCCATTGTGACATGCTTTAAACTGTCATTAATGCACTTGTTATGCTCGAGGGGTAGTTGTTAGCAATACGAGGGGTTTGAGCTAGATTTTATAGTAGGTAACAACAATACTTGGGAGCATAAAATATGTAAGAAAAGAAAGTTCATACATTTTTGTGTAATTGTGGACACGTAAACGTTTTAAGGCAGATGCAAGGATCATGCACCTACTTATTTCTAAAGCACGATCGGTCTCGGCATTAACATCACCTACCTAATATTATTTTTTGTTCTAAAAATATTTTTTATAGTCCACCCCCGCTATCTTGTAATGTATCAATGAATTTGTTATCATAAGCACAACACAATTGAAAAAATAATCGACAAGGACAGGTCAACCCTATCGCTTTATATCAGGGGGGCTAAGGGCCCATAACAGTGCGCACGTGCGCGCCCCTTGTGTGCAGCCCCTTTCACCACATGGGCCTTAACGCATTCGCAAAAAAGGTAGTTAGCCCTCTTTACGTCTCACAAAAATAATTGTAGATAAATAAACCTCAAGTTTAAGAGCTTAGGGGGTTCCGGAGCGATTGTGCGCGTGTAATTAAAGTTCGATAATAAGCTGTTAATTTTTGCCTGGTGATGCGAACTTCTTAGGTTCGTTATGTGAAGTATGAGGGTGAATTTCAACAAGAGATTTTTATGTGTCATTTCGGTGGGATTTTTTTATTTCAATGTTATCTACATATTTTTAGTGACAAATAAAACTTTAGCCTATTTTGTAACATTGTGCGTGAGTGGACATTAAATATCATCAAAACTTACATAAATATTTAAGGATGAATTTTTAAGAGTCCACTGAAATGAAAAGTGTCTACCGTAATGATAAAAATTACCACCGAAATGATAGACTGTGCACCGGAATGAAATAAATCCACCGAAATGATACAGTTAAGAACAACCGTGCCGGGCAGCCAGGGTTCCGTACTTTGTTAGGTTTGATTTTCACAAATTTTAGATAAACACTGAGACAGTTATTTTAATATCATAATTAATATACAGAATTACAGTTAGTATTACATATACCATTCTTTGAGGTTTTACTTAATAACCTCAAAGAATGATATTATGTAATGTTTATTATGATATGAATGAATTGTTTCTTTACTTATATAATCTTTGGTAATTCAGTACTCATAATAAATTATATAAAAATAAAGATAAGGCACTTATAATGAAGGTACACCCTCGAAGTAATTATTTTGTTGACAATTAGTATCTAGAAATAATAATCTACACTGTGGTGACTTACACACGCATCACATCATCGTTGAGCCGAACAAATGTGTATCTAAAATATATACATGTACTAACTAGATAGATATATGTATATATTTTATATATTTAAATACAAATACACCCGAATAATCTAATCTACACTCTAGGTAAAAGTACCTACATTACAAAACTATGACTTTGTATCTGACATAAGTATCTCTAAAACTTTATATATATCAGCCACCGAAATGAAACTATTTTTGTCCCCTTATTACTGAAATGATAAAATTACTTTTTTGGCGGGAAACGGCAAGACGTTGGGACCGGTGCGTTTGCGCCGAGAGCTTGAGCCGGATTGATCCGAAGTGAGGAAAGGTGAGAGGGGCGTAACAACGCAATGTTGACGTGGCTATTCTACTAAAACTTACTGTCCTCTGAAATGATAACTTTTTTCCAGACAAAAGTTAACTGCCTGTCAAATCCATGAGAAAGAAGATAAAGAAACAAAAATAGTTTTATTTGATCGAATATGTAATAATTTAATGATATCAAAATCGATTTAAATCCATATAACGAATGTATTTGCAGGGGAAGGTATTTTATGAACGGAATTGGGTTCAGGACAGGCCACCGTGATGATAAAATAACACTTTATAATTATTTTTTTTGGTATATTAAAGGGTAGAAATCAATGATTTTTTTTGTCAAGTTAGAGGAGTACTTAAACTATTGAGGAAAAATTTATAAAATTAAAAATCAGCACATTGCACTACCGTTCTCAGGTTTGCCGTGTATTTTTTTTGCTTGCGCAATTCACCCATGAACTCCTTGCATGTGTCAACTGATAAATTGTCAATGAATTATAGTATCCAAGCAACGACTTTGTTAATGTTACGAATTATATGTTCTGTTTTATAAGCTAAATAAAACCAAGATCTAGTTTGGTTTTGTCTTTATATGTATCAATTTATTTAGCTTATAATTTCTACTGTTTCATAATGCCTGACGAAAAATATCCACCACCACCTTCTAGCCTGTCACGCTACCTACGTCCAGAACGTTTCGATGCTGAGCCTTCCACCGTCGGATCCGACTTAAGATGGACCCATTGGCGGTACTCATTTGAAAATTTTCTTAGCGTAGAAGCTTTATCTGCGACTGAAGAAGTCAAACTGAAGGTACTTATAAATCATATATCGCCAACAATATTCAATATTATAAAGACATGCTCAAAATATAGCGAAGCTCTCAAATTACTGAATGATACGTTTGAGAAACAAAAAAATATCACACTTGCACGTCACCAACTAACCTCTAGAAAGCAGCAACCCGGCGAATCTGTGAGAGAGTACTGTCGAGCTCTTACTTCCATGGCTTATGATTGCCACTTCAAAGCAGTGACAGCTGAAGAATATCAAAGCGAAACAATTCGGGGTGCCTTCATTGCGGGTTTATCGACGCAGAACATACGAGAACGATTGCTTGAAAAATCAGAAATGTCGCTGCAAGAGACTGTCAATTTAGCTATATCACTCGAAACTGCAGAGCAAACGTCTCAAGCACTACAACCCCACTCCGTACCGTCATTTAAGGCTGTGACCGTCACTCCAACACCAAATCTAACAGCCACGACCTCACGCGCTGTTATTCCGCCAAGACGGAGGTGTTTTTTTTGTGGGGGGAGCGTACATCAGAGATTGAAATGCCCCGCGAATAATAAAGAATGCCAACTATGCCAAAAGAAAGGCCATTTTGCAAACGTTTGTCGGAGTGGTGGACAAAAACAACAAAACATCAATGCTGTCACCGTCGGTGAGGAGCCAAAAGAAGCTCCGGCAAATTTACTTTCATCCATCCCGGATAATTCATTAGCATCCATCTGCGCCGCTGCACCTACTAGCTTACGTAAGGCAACAATTTCTATTACTATAAACAATTGCAAAGCCGATGCGTTAGTAGATACTGGTAGCTCTATCAGTTTCATAGATAATAGCCTAGTGGAGGTTATGAAACTGAAAAGAAGACACTGCTATCAAGCTGTAACCCTCGCTTCTCTCAATAATATATCTTATGTCAATGGTCTATGTCACGCAACTATCCAAATTAATGACCATGTTTACAAACAACAGCCATTACTTATCGTCAATAACTTATGTGCCGACGTCATCATTGGACATGATATCTTGAAAACACACTCTTCTCTTGAATTGCAGTTTGGTGGTAATAAGAAATCGCTAAAAATCTGCAACGTTCTTGAAGCCTCTGTACCTCCTGCACAAGTATTTTCTAATCTTTCACCGTCTATCAAGCCTATCGCTATCCGATCCAGACGTCACTCAGAAGAAGACCAAACATTCATCTCAAATGAAATTTCTAACCTTCTCAAAGATAAAGTAATTGAACCTAGCATTTCCCCATGGAGAGCCCAAGTTTTAGTCGCTGGAGGTGGTCATCATCGAAAACGTCTAGTGATAGACTATTCTCAAACTATAAATAAATTCACGGAATTAGATGCATACCCTCTTCCAAGCATTGACTATATCGTAAATGCGGTATCTAAGTATAACGTCTTTAGTCAGATTGACCTAAAAAGTGCTTACCATCAGGTACCTATCCTTCCTAATGAAAAAATTTATACAGCCTTTGAAGCTTGTGGCAACCTTTATCAGTTCACACGCATACCGTTTGGTGTTACTAATGGTGTCGCCGCGTTTCAAAGAACGTTACACTATATAATCCCATCAGAAAAATTAAAGGGTACGTACGCCTACTTAGATGATGTCACTGTCTGTGGGAAGGACAAGGAAGAGCACGATAACAATCTGCATAGGTTCATGGAAGCTGCTAAGAAGTACAACCTTACCTTAAATAACAGTAAATGCGTGTTTGAAACGGACTCAATCAATCTACTTGGCTACTCAATCCACAATAATACGATCAAACCTGACAAAACACGCCTAGAGCCGCTCCTGAACCTTCCTATCCCCTCAGATACAGCCTCCCTAAAGAGAACTCTTGGTTTATTCGCCCATTACTCGAAGTGGATTTATAATTTCTCTGCAAAAATCAAACCCTTGGTTGATTCTCCTTTGCCTTTATCTAAGGAAGCGATTGAAAGCTTCACAAAACTTAAATCGGATATTGCACACTCAAGTCTTGCTTCCATCGATATAAAAGAAACATTTACTGTCGAAACTGATGCATCCGAATTCGCAATAGCCGCCACACTTTCTCAGAAAGGTCGTCCTGTGGCGTTTTTCACACGTTCACTTAATGACTCGGAACGACGTCAACCATCAATAGAGAAAGAAGCGAGAGCAATCGTAGAAGCCCTCCGAAAATGGCGTCACTACCTAATCGGTCGTCACTTTATTCTTATTACCGACCAACAGTCTGTTTCTTTTATGTTTAATCAAACTCACACGAGTAAGATAAAGAACGAAAAGATAGAAAGGTGGCGTCTAGAACTTTCCTGTTATAAATACGACATAAGCTACCGCCCTGGCAAACAAAATCTAGCTGCCGACGCATTATCCCGTGTTTGCGCTTCGGTGAATAACACTAATAAACTTGCCGAACTACACAATTCCTTGTGTCACCCTGGCGTGACTCGGATGATTCATTGGGTCCGTTCTAAAAATCTTCCTTTCTCAGTTGAAGAAATAAAAAGAACGACCGCTAACTGTCCTATCTGCGCTGAAATAAAGCCCAGATACGTGAAAAATGAAGGGCGACCTATCAAGGCAACGGCTCCATTTGAACGATTAAATTTGGATTTTAAAGGACCGTTGCCATCCAATTCAGGGAACAAATATATTTTAACTGTAATTGACGAATTCAGCAGGTTTCCATTCGCATTCCCTTGTAAGGACATGACCTCGGGGACTATAATTAAGTGTCTCAAAGAACTTTTCTCTCTATTCGGTACTCCAGCCTACGTCCATTCTGATAGGGGGACATCGTTTCTATCAGATGAATTGAAAATATTCCTAACGAGTCTCGGTGTTTCCTGTAGTAGAACTTCTCCTTATAATCCCCAAGGAAACGGTTTAGTGGAGCGCTTGAATGGCACACTATGGAAAACAATACAACTTCATCTCCGCTCTAAGGGTCTAGATAGTAGCAACTGGGAATCTGCCTTACCAGTGGCACTACATTCTATTAGATCCCTGCTATCTACTGGGATCAATACCACCCCTCACGAACGAATGTTTAATCACCCTCGTCGCTCATGCAATGGTTCATCAATGCCAACGTGGTTGATGTCACCAGGGCCGGTGTATATGAAGAAGAACGTCCGAAATTCCAAATACGATCCAGCCGTTGAGGAAGTGGAATTATTACAAAGCAACCCGGACTACTCGTTTGTGAGGTTACCTGATGGACGTGAAACTACTGTCTCTAATAGATCATTAGCTCCAATTCCAGATAATGAGGACACATTCCTAGACGCTGAAGATGTAGAGGAAATACGTGATTCTGATTTGTCGACGGATAACATCGAGAACGTACGGCCGATAGAGGAACAACCGTCACCTGGCCCGTCGACTGAAGGCTCGCAACTACGCCGCTCTACTCGAGAGCGTAGGCTCCCGTTCTACTTGCAGGACTATGATGTCTCGTCCTAAAAACACATGGGGTGAATGATGCGAACTTCTTAGGTTCGTTATGTGAAGTATGAACTCCTTGCATGTGTCAACTGATAAATTGTCAATGAATTATAGTATCCAAGCAACGACTTTGTTAATGTTACGAATTATATGTTCTGTTTTATAAGCTAAATAAAACCAAGATCTAGTTTGGTTTTGAATAAAATGAAATTAAATGTGCGTAGTTATTAGTATGAACATTCTTTATTTTCGGATTAAATGATACAGCGTGTTAGTATACAATACGTACTATAGCTTTATTACTAGTGTTAGTCATTTTAATTCTATAATACTCGTAGAAAAGAAGACTGAATAAATAGGTAGGAATTGTGAAAAGAACATGCACAAATTAATGTTTAGGAACACTAAACATTAATTTGTGGATGTTCAGCATGTTCTTTGTAAATAGTTCTATTCGTAAAACTTTTAATAGTTGGAGAGAAGAAACTTTTTAGAATGCTGTTGCCACTCGCCCGCTATACACAATGGTCCAATTCAGGGACTAAGTGGAGAAACCATACCCACGTCAGGAGTGGGTTTCCATGATAGTGCCACTGGCCCGCACCCTTAACCACAGCGACGCAGTTTTCTTACCAATGCCCTACGCTTCCATTTAAAACCTTGTCAATGGACAATGTCGTCAGTGAAAAAATAAGAAGTAGGTACTTAGATATTTGAATTTTGTCGCTCTTTTGTCACATTCAAGCCATTAAGGGTAATGTCAGATTTAATATCTGGGCAATCACCGCCTTAAAGATCATGTATTTGCTCGCTTTATAACAGTACTAGCTTTTCGCCAGCGGCTTCGCTCGCGTGGTTTTGATAACTTTTTCCCCCGTTTTTGCAACATTTTTCATTGCTACTCCGCTCCTATTAGTCGTAGCATGATAGTATATAGCCTATGCTTTGCCGATAAATGGGCTATCTAACACTGAACGAATTTTTCAAATATTCAATACAAACAAACAAAACAATCAAATCTTTCTTCTTTATAACAGAAACTATTCAAGATCGTTCAATTGTTCTGGTGTGTAGAATGAACGAACGTACGAACTTGCATAATTGGCTATTTGACTGTTCAAATTGGTCCAGTAGTTTCGAAGCCTATTCAAAACAAACAAACTAACAAAAAATCTTTCCTCTTTATAATATTAGTATAGATACATAAGTCTGTATCCCTGAAAGACACTCAGCATGACATTTACTCTAAGATCCTGAGGACCCGTGCCGGTACACCCATATCCTCAAGCTCACTCCAAAGTACAGTTTTCGCCAAACTTATTGTCCGGCCGGCCGGACAACCGGCCGGTTCAACCCGGCCGTAAAAATCGGAGAAAGAAACATATTTGACTATAATATTAATTCAAAAGCCTACGACTAGAGCTTTCGTGTTTAATTAATATTATAGTTCAATATTTTTCTCTCTCCGATTTTTACGACTGAGTTGAAGTTAGCTCCTGCCAACTTCAAACCGGAAAATAAGTTTGGCGAGAACTGTACGCCATAATTTACCAAATCGAAGGCTCTGGAGAGATCTAGAAAACAGGCGTATGTATACTTACCTGTATTAAAAAATAAACCATGTTTGATTTTCCATGTTTATACAATCAGAATTAGGAACAAGTAAATTGAAAATTTTATATGCTTGTAGACATTCGTAGCGCTCGTAGCTGGGAGGTTACGAAGTTCGTAGCCTTTTGGCTACGCGCAATCCGTAGCCAAATGGCTACGAAATTCGTTTGGGGCTTTGGCCTTTATTGGAATTACGTTTCGGACGTAGTAGGTAAATAATATACTTATATAACGGAAAAGTCAAAAATTAAAACTGTTTTTAATAAAACAATTTTGAGTCGAATTAAATTGAATTTGTTTGGCACCGATTCAAAATGTTTTTTTTAAAAACAGTTTTAATTTTTGACTAAATTTTTGGTTATTAAGAATAAAAAAGTATAATATATTTTTACATTTTGTGTCTGCCTAATATCTAAGTGCTAAGTTATCTTAAATTCAGGTCTAAAGTTATCTGAAATAAGATAACAAACACGAGCTAGCTGCTGTAAACCGTTGAGGGTTTCCTTAAACTGTCTGCCGTCTCCATCATGAGATCAACTCTAGATATCCATTAGTTTGTAGAGTAATCAGAACTACATAATTATGAGTGCCAAGATTCACCACAATCGGTTCGCAAATGTTTGAAAATTCATAAATCGATCACCCCTATTATTCCATCCTTAGGGATGGAAATTATTTTTCATATTTAAAGTTGGACCACCTCGGCAGGACTCCTACCTACAAACAAAAAAATACTTTTAAAATCAGTCTACGAAATCTATAAACATTATACTTAAAAAAGACAGGTCACCTACAGTCAAACATATAACCTCCTTCGGTTTTTCGTCGGTTAAAAATGTGAGAATTATTTTGAAAAGTGTTTAGTAAACATTTTTTTCCTTCATTAAAATAAGTGTATTGTAAAAGTTAGCGTCAGGTGTGTGAGCTCTACAATTTCTACATGTATAGTCTATCGTAGTGTATCGAATAATAAATAGGATTATATAATGACAAATTAACTATTAGCTTCTAGAATGCAAGTAATAGTTTAAAAAGTAAACCTATAACTAAAACTCTGGTCTGAGATACGATAGGATCTTCTAACTAACATTGAGTGCCGTCGTAAGGGCCTTTCTGCCTCAGTAACTAAATGAATTATAATTAACCCTTTCCTGTTGTTTCAGGAAACAACCTTCAAGCACATTCCCTTTCTTGGTCCCGACGTGGGGAGAGACCAGCGGGCTCCACTTTGCACGCCAAAATCTGGATGCCCGAAGACCCCCGGATTTTCCCTATAACATCGCCCTCCATCATTGAGAAGGAAGAACTAAGATAAAATGTCAAAACTAAGTATAATATTGTTTTGTCAATTTACAATTATTGATCTCATTATTATATTACCTAATTATTATGTGTAAACATGTATACCTACGCTAATCTTATTATAAAGAACTTCATCTCAATTATGTAATGTCAATTAGCTTAGTACCTAGATCACTATTTCCTAAGTAGGTAAGCATTGCTATATATTTTTTGCTATAAATCTATAAACGTATACAGTTGTCGCCAAATTTATTGTCCGGGTTGAAGTTGGCACGAGCTAACTTTTTACCTGACCGTAAAAATCGGAAAAAGAAAAATATTGGGTTGTAATAAATAAAAACGAAAGCTCAAGCCGTATTTAATTCAACTTTCTCCGATTTTTACGGCCGGGTTAAAGTTAGCTCGTGCCAACTTCAACCCGGACAATAAGTTTGGCGACAACTGTACCTACCTACATATTTATAAAAGCGAAATAACATTGACTTCTTCATTAGGAAAGCTTTCGATGTTAAGATATAGCCACAATTAATTTCGTGCATTCTGAAAGATTGTGAAAAAGCAGTTACTTACTGTATGTAACTTTGTAGTTATATTTTACCTAAGATCAAAGTGTTCGGCCCAAAATACCTACACAAGTAGGTATCCTATGTTTTGCTAAGTCACTACTAGTCACTGTACTTATATTAGGCACAAGTTATTTAAATATTGTATTATAACCTATTGGATTTGTAACGTAAAATGTAAATAACTTCAATCCAATAAATAAAAATGTAAAATACATATTGACATATTCTTATCATAGAAATCACTATCCCACAATATTTTTGAAAGAAAATGTACGGTAGGCAAAATCCAAAAGTAATAAACAAGTGAATTTCTTATCTCCAAAAGTGTCCAAGATCGGAAAGTCTATATTATAATGTAGCTGTAGGTACCTATAAGTCGCGGGAGGAGTGCCTCGAGTTTGCAGTAACTAACACTGCGTTAACTTACGCGAACCCCGAGTAGAAATAAAATAACTTCTATACTAATTAGTAAAAAACTAGTAATACTTACTTAGGCTGACATTCAGAGATATTCATGTAAGACGGGCTTAGATCAGTCTAAGACAAGAATCGGCTTACCGCATCTTAAAAAGTGGTATTCAGAAACATAGTACGTCTCAAACTTCGTCCGTCTTAACTTAGCCTACGCTCTGTTATAAATAAAGGATAGCAATATATGTAATGTCATAAGAGTGAGCGAAACAACAATATCTGAGATAGAAATTGTTTTTGTTGCAACATTGTCACAGTAAACAGCGCTAACATCTATTATTTTCGCCAAGAAATATCTTTTTTATAATAATGATAATATTTTTAAGTAGATTTGGTTTCACAATAAAAGCACCACATACACATTTAATGTAAAGTTAAAGTAAGATAAAAAGTTTTTATTGACAAACAATATTTACTTACATCGACATATTATTAATTCTATAAAAAAACTAAATAAAATGATATGAAACAGCTATTTAATAAATCTAAGTAAATAAAAATATATCAAACTACCAAAAATAACTACAGCTTTGTCCGCCGGGTGGCGCTAGATCCACTGCTTAGACAGCTAAAGTAACCGATATTGACTACTTAGGCTTAGCATAGATTACGCGAAGTTTAAGCAGTGTTCCGAACATCTCTGAATACAAATTTGAGCCTAAGCACTCGATTTTGACATACGGAAGCATAAGTTCATGTTGAGTCTCGTTTCTGAATATCAGCCTTACTGTACGAAGTAACTATTATATAACTAATAGCTAACTTAATAAAGCTAGCTTAATCTGCTGCTACGAGGGGCGACTCTCCGTCGCTATTCAGTGCTAGGAATATAAACTAAAAACGGCACTGGCTTTCTCGTTTCAAAGATAAACGAACCATGGGCACAGTAACCACAAACACGACATAGGTAAGTAGTTCTAAAACAAATCGTGTTCTGAATAAACTGATACTGATTATAACTTTGTTAGAATCTGTTTTGACGCCTATTACTAAGTGATAGAGACATCACGCCTGTATTCCCGGAATGGTTAGGCAGAACAGAGGTGTACTTAATGTATAGGTACCCACGGTTCGGTATGTTAGGTCCCATGTAATAAATAACCATCTATCTATTGGTCTATTGCCATCACCTGGGCACAAATTTAGACTCCAGGTTGCAGCTGGAAATTTCACAGAAAACGTGAACAACCCAACACCACTTCGCTCTACCCGGGAATCGAACCCAGGACTCCAGACTTCAGGAACTTAGCGTAGCAGTCGTAGTCGTAAAAACAGACTTTAATCGCAAATTAAATTTAAATAGCAATATTTAGGTTGAGTTTATTTTATTAAATGTCAGGAAATGCCGAATTCTTCGTTGATCGCGGACTTGGGTTGTGGTATGGAATACACAGGTGTTTTGTTTCCCAAGGGGCGAGCGCCGAACACTCTTCCGTGTATATAACTATTTATGTACCCAGTTATCCACACGTGTCGAAAGAATAGTTTAGATTCAAACGCTGAAAATATGAAACTGTAATTATATCTAGGTCTAGGGTTCGCCCCGGCTTCGCATGGCATTATAGATTGTGGTATGTGTAGGTATTAACTAGGACCTACCTATTTGCCCGGACCGTATGAAAATCCTGAACTAATAAGTTATAGCGTTGGGCGACTTTTACTTCTAATAATAAGTTATTAATGATGATTTTATGATACTTACCTACAATATAATAAGAGAAGCAGATAAAAGATGACATGATGACATGCAGCTGTGTTGAGATCGATGTGAAGAGTGATTGAAATAATTCAGTAATTTTTTCATCAGAAAGGTGACATAGGAATTATGTTCTTGTTACATGATTTTTAGTTGCGTTTCTTTCGTAGTCGGCGGGTTGTAGTTTTTAAAATTTTTTTTTTGTTTAACATGTAATTTTATTACAAAGTTCGTATAGTTACGTCAAAATGTCAAATGTCGGATTTTGGCTAACTTATTATTATTTATCTAATACTTATGTCTGTAGTCTATAATATCCCAAAAGTTTCAGGTATCTAGTAAAGGAAAGTTTCGATGTCGGTAAAACATATAGAAAAGTAAAACTTGCGTAGCCTTCGTGGTTGTCCATGAGACTGAAGAGTGAGGCTTTGGGCGTCACTCGATCAATATGTACGGTAGATGCGGATTGGCCGCAAATGTCTGTTCCCACGGGCATTCCCGCACGGCCCGCACCGCCGCTACTTGTACAGCATAGGTACCTACTTGTGAATACAAGCTTCGTACCACGCCGTGTCCGTTCACAAACGCAAATCGGTTTCAATTATTGTAGAAAATATAAAAAACTTTAAAATAAATATAGGTACATCTCTATCCAACACTCAGACACACGGAATATTCCAGTCTCGAAACTTTTCATTTAGATTCTAATGAAGGAAGGTACCTATAAATCTAGCATAGAATTCTCATAAAACTCGCCCGAGCTTCTCGCAACTGAACTTCTGGATAGTAAACATTAGGCTGCATAATTACTTTCGTTGCTTTCTAAGAAAAATATCTAATCCGTAAACGTATTGCCTGTAAGTAGGTCCAGTTTGAATAATAAACAAGTCTGAACATGGCATTGACACACTAGCTGCTCAATTACCTATTCTGTGACGTTGGTATTAAATATTTCATGTTGTATGTTGTTGCATTGACCTACTTTCAAACACTGAATTTGTAATAGATTCGTATGAAGGTAGGTCATTTTCAAAGTTGCAAGTCAACTTAATTACCTATCCCCGATCAATACCTGCACATTATTTTTATACAAACATGCTTACATCCGCCTTTTTCCTACTGGGGTAGGCAGTAACTACAGAACGCCACATGCTACCATTCAGAGATACTATCTTGTTTTGCTTCGTCCACATGGATATATGATGTCCAATATACACAAGCCGGTTGCGGTACTACGTATCCGACAATCTGACCTTTTTTAGGAGCTCAACTAAATTAAAAAATAATAATAGAAGATTTTTGAATCTGCTTCCGAGCACAGTTAAGAGAGTAAGAGCCGAAATAGTTTCCTTCGCTCCACAAAGGCCATCCAAGATCAACCAACCAACGTTAAAAGTTATGGGAAGTAGAGCATCCACAACCACCCAAATTTGTCCAACCCCGGGAACATTTACCTCTCGGACATGACTTGCAGTGGCTTATATGAAAAGCACTCAATCGACTGGGAGTAGACAGCAAGTAGGCCGCTGTAAACACAACTTGGTAAATGGGCATCATTGATACATCGATCACCCAGTGCGAGTGGGGGGCTCCAGATTAGGACATGTTTCGTATCATACTCTGCAGCAGAGCCACCTTTCAGAAACTGATCAATTATATCATAAAATGATGTACGTCAAACGTACATAATGTACGTATATCCGATATCGCTGTACGTGCAATAAGTAACGATAAAATAGACATTTAATATTGAGAGTATGCTCCCCAGCAGAGCCACCTAGTACACGTACTCAGGAAAGAAAAACGCTACTGTTTTTTTATATAAACTGTTGTACGAATAGTGTTCAGTA
The DNA here is from genome assembly GCA_946251955.1 of Acronicta psi. Classification (NCBI taxonomy): domain Eukaryota; kingdom Metazoa; phylum Arthropoda; class Insecta; order Lepidoptera; family Noctuidae; genus Acronicta; species Acronicta psi. The sequence goes on along the minus strand of OX276468.1, from coordinate 13,154,548 downwards.
CGTACATGTTAAAAAATATCATTATTATCCTCTCGTTTTATTTATTTTACTTTACTAAAATATTCGTAGAAAACGCCTAGTTATTTTGTGTCAGCAAAATGTTTTGGCACTTTGATTAGGCGCGCAATACAATACAATATTCAACATATTTTTAACCGACTTCCAAAAAGGAGGAGGTTCTCATTTTGACATGTATACATATTACATACATACAGGTTAAACTGAGAACCTGTATGTATGTTTGTCGGCGATAATCTTGCGTTTGGCTGAACCGATTTTGATGCAGATTTTGCGACGGACGCAATTACAGACGGTCAAATGACTCTTTTGAGACGACAGTGCCATCTGGTGACACTAAATAAAACCAACTACACAGACGGGATAGAACGAGAGTTACACTTTTAGAGTGAAAGCGCGTGAACCCCAGACCTTCGTTATATGTTCGTCATATATTTGTTTATAAAAGCTGAAAGTTTGTCAGTGCATGCTCCCACCACAGGTAAGAACGATGAACCATTATGAACGGTAACGTAGCTTTAGCAGGTAAACGCACTAAAGATGTGTAAAATACCGATCTTAATTCATCAAATAATGAATTGTGATTTTTTTGTATTCACCTTCAGAATATTATTAAAAATGATCGTCATTCATTGCCAGACACAACATCGTGGAAACCCCGTGCCATTGAACACTCAAAAAGGCATTTGACATCTCTCTCCTCATCCTCGTGCAAAAAATGGGTATTAGGGATAATCAACTGGCACTGTTCAAAAGATACATATTACCCTCTGTTTATGGTCATATATTATATGACCATAAACTAATAATATGTCAAACTGTATATTTACCAAAGCGAAAACAAAAAAGTGTCATGCCCCAGGCGAATGTTAGGTCCTAGCCTCTTCCTCATAAATGTAATGTCCTCTGTAACATACGCCTTGAACACGCACAAGTTTTTTCTTATGCTGATGACACAGTCATTGTCTTTACTGGGTCTTCTTGGGATAATGTTAAAAACAGTGGCGGATTTATAGATTTGCCGCCCGTAGGCTATTCAATTTTTGCCGGCTCTAAATTTTGATATCTTAGTCCACAATCATATCAATTTTCTATCAATAAAATTCCAACTTTATAATTTGTGCTCCATCATCCTCGTTACATCAACTTTTCCCATATAGTTATTATTATTGAGAACTATGGTACCGTGTTAGATCCTTGATTATTTTTACAGCAAAGAATTATCAAAAAACATTATTTTAAGGAAAAAATATCTCAATCGTATACCACTTTTAAAGTAAGGTAAGGTATGTCTTAAAACTATACAATACTTACAAAATATGAATTAAACTTACGTAAAAAACATACATTTGGCGAACGTTGATTAAATTTAAATAATTTAAACATTTAATTTAAATAATTCGTGTACGACATGAGCGCTTAAGGCCTACTCATTTGGATTTTCCAAACTTTTTCTTACTGCAAATAAAATAATTAATTGATAAAATGTATCAATTTTCTAATGAGCAAATTGTCTCACTTCATATTTTGTGGAGGGAATTTTTTTATTGTCAAGTCACAGTCGTTCAACTATCAGTTATTTGATTAATATGATCTCTATAAGATATTGAACTAGTTTTTTATTTAATAAAAATTAGTCAATTTTAGTCAGTATTTTTATTAGACCATCGATATTATATCTATTGAATTGGGTAAGCAGATCTCATAATTATTAGGTACACGGAGAAAAAATTATAGCAGTTATCAGTAAGGGGGCGTTCATAAAATACGTGAGATGTTTAAGGGGGGGAGGGGGTCGAGTCAAATCTCATCTAATCTTACGTTGGAGAGAGGGGGGTCTCTGCAAATATCACGCAATTTTTTTTCTGATTGAAACAAAAAAAATACTATTTTTATTGGGCAGAAGCCCACGTTGACTGTTTTTATACAGTAATACGCAAGAGATGCGCATCCCTGGTGCGAAGGGTGCGGACCAGCACCAACAGCATCCTGAACATGATAGCAAGCAGACTAGATTGCCTGTATGTTAATCGCTGCTGCAAGGTTTCCGCTGGGGGTAGTCTTGCAGCAGTGAGACATAATATCTAACATAGCTTGTAAGCCATTATGTAACTAACAATTATAATATGAGTCCTGATACTTGAAAATAAAAATTTATTATTATTATTTTTATTGCACTTATAATTAAACTTTCAGCAATATTGATTACTAGTCTTAACTAGTCGTACGTACGTAGTTTACGTAAGAAACCCACATTTTGAAAAATCTCACGTGAGATTGGGGGATGGGGGAGGGGGTTGAATAAAATCTGACGACATCTCACCAGGGGGGGAGAGATAGAAAATTTTAAAAAACACCTCACGTAATTTATGGACGCCCCCTAAAGAATATATGTAAAAATTACTAAATTTCGATTATAATATCGAATCGCGATATTCTAAAAGTTCATAATCATTAATGTTTAATTAGTAAAGCGTTTAGGAATTGTTCATGCAGAGATGTTGAAATATTTATTAATTAGCACTGTATATGAGAATATTTCGATTTTTGTTAAATATTTTAATTTCTCTCCAATTTTCGAAATTCGTATTATGTGTGTGTATAATATATATTTTTTTTAATTTGTAAACCGAAATAATAAATTTACGAACTAAATTTGCCGCCCCTTAAAATTTGCCGCCCTAGGCTCCAGCCTACTCAGCCTGCTGGTAAATCCGCCACTGGTTAAAAACTATACTGAAATGGGCCTGGCGAGGCTGCGAGGATATAAAATTGGTTGAAATACAACCTTACACTAAATACAACTAAAAAAAACTTCATATGCCTTTATTGATATTTTTTTATTGGTAAATAAGTGCCTGAAGTCAATAAATGCTATTTTTTGTTCTTCTAAGGAAACCGATAAACGTTTTGCGCGCTTCATTATACTTTGAATGTAATAATGTAACAAAAATTTCACACAAGTCAATAATGAATTGAAAGTATTAAAACTGACATTTAAAAAAATTCAAATGTTTTTTATTACAAACCGTTTTTTTTGTAGTGTGGTACTAGTTATATCTTGGTGCCAATTTCAGGTTACAAACCGCTTTTTGTAGCTTAAATGAAATGTAAAAAAAAAACCAAACCATGAAAACTACGATTAAAAATAATATGTTGAATATTTGTATTGTATTGCGCGCCTTATCAAAATGCTATAAAACATTTTGCTGACACAAAATAACTAGGCGTTTTCTACTAATATTTTAGAAAAGTAAAATAAATAAAACGAGAGGATAATAATGATATTTTTTAACATGTACGTACTGAACACTATTCGTACAACAGTTTATATAAAAAAACAGTACCGTTTTTCTTTCCTGAGTACATGTACTAGGTGGCTCTGCTGGGGAGCATACTCTCAATATTAAATGTCTATTTTATCGTTACTTATTGCACGTACAGCGATATCGGATATACGTACATTATGTACGTTTGACGTACATCATTTTATGATATAATTGATCAGTTTCTAAAAGGTGGCTCTGCTGCAGAGTATGACACCATGTTTCACTTACTGGAGTGCCCAAAATGCTTAGTCGTCAAATGTTTTATTTCAAATAAACCATAATTATCAATATGGTACATTCGAAAAGTCAACCCACTAGTTGGACGGTTCCAAAAAGTAGATCTTATGGAGAAGAGTTGAAAAGAAAATGTGCATACACCTGCACTTTTGAGGACATTTTACCATTTACCATTGATACAAAAAAAAAGATAATTAATGTTAATACTTATTTAATTTATATTAAGTACGATAGCGACAAATTTTTGGCGATGAGTTACATTCTACTTATTTACCTATAGCTCTACATCTACTAACAGTTTAATTTTTTCACCAAGCAAAAATTTCATATACATACATACAAGTGTGTTATTTTGGTGTAACCTAGTTTTACCATTTTTTACCCTGAACGCGACTGTATCCCTATAAAAGTGGCATCACTTTTGGTTTAAAGTCGGTACTGTATTTTTACTTTTTACTGGCATAGATTCCGGACGCTTACAGCTCTTTACCATTAGATTAGTTCTAAGCTATATAATTTACTCTGTGATTAGTACTTATTTTAAAAACTCTTTACCTACCTACACATCTTTGTCGTCAAAACCATTAAAACCGTCTCGGTTGTATATAAAATAACAATTAAGAACACCTACATTAGCCGGGGAAGAAAGCGTGTCATAAATAAAAGTATTATTTTGTTGAAATTTTCTTTATTTTTATCATACTGTTGATACCTATACAAACGTGGTCGCACGGTTTTATTTTTGTAAATTATTTATCTACTCTACATGATTATAAATTACAAGGAAGATTTTCAATCTTCGCTTAATATGCTGAAAATGATAATGAAATATAGAACCTACGTATTGTTTTTGATAGTGTTAACGTGGAACGCAATGCTTTGTGGTGTAGGTACAGTATTACGAACAATATATTTTTATTAGCCCATTGGTATCCTTGTATTACCTAATTTAAAATCACCCAAAAAAAGAAACATTTTGCAGGAATATTTCAATTCTTGCAAAATGTTTCTTTTTTTTAACAAAACTTCCCACCACATCGCTTAGGTAAGTTCCCCTCACCAGTTTTTTACAGAAAAATATACATGCAATTAAACTAAGGTGTGCATATAATTTAAAAAATCTATAGGTACATTACGACAGACCTGAAACGAAACGTCCAATTTCCAAATACTACTATTATAGGTACCAAAACTCTTGCCAAATATTACTAAAATTACGGATATATATATGTATTTCATATTACGAGTTTCATTCATATCTTGCACATCGTAGGTCTAAATTGTTATTATCGCTTACTTACAGCTAGTGCGACGTTACAGTATAATGTTCACAATTGGCTATTTGCAATTTTAACGATAAAATATTTAATAATATGTTAGAAACGGTAACTTATAGGTTTACAATAATCATGCAATATGTTTTATGCTATAAAATAAATTGTAAATATTTTATTTTTGAAAAATAAATTGCAGTTTTTTTATCTGTGGATTACAAGAACCGAAACGCAGGCGGCCATGTTTGAGCATCGTGTGACGTCAAATCACACAAAATATAACGTACGCAAAATTGCATTTTAAAATCCATTTCGAAGTTTAACAGATCTAAGCGTACTAACAGCGGGAGCTACTGTAATACTAAGTAGAGGTAGCGATAAAGATTGTAAAAGTTGATGTAAAATTCAGAACGAAAGATGTGGTTGAACATCTTTCGACGTTTGGAATAATTATGTAGGAACGTGTATAAACAATTTGTCAGGATATCTAATTGTAGTACTTTTACACAAACGCACGGCACACGTTATGTAGCATGACATTTTATTCATAAAAATATTGATATTACAAGTTTAGAAATAGTTTTATTATAATTTCCAGTGAAAAACCTGCAAAATTTCCACTCAGAATATAATAACAGTTGGAGCGCCGTAGTTAAATTTACTTATTTGTTGTGAGATGACGTCACAGCGACAAATGACACGTGATCGGCTGTTTTCGTGCGACTTTCAAATTACTGCAGGAAATATAGTATTTTAACTTATATTTAGCTCTTTTTGTGAGAAAAATATGATTGTAAGAGGTAGGTATAAAATAACCCAACGTATATTTTAAAATAACTTTCCGAAAACAGTCAAATAGCCAATTGTGTAGGCGTGCTTATTATGATTATTAAAAAGTCCGTCCCACTAAAATAATAATCATAAGGTACATTTAAATCACAATTAAATACCTAATACACACATTAATAATTTGACAAAATAAATCTAAATGTATAATTATAAATGTATAATGTACGTGTTTGTCACCTAACTCCTTCTAAACAGCTGGACCGATTTGGTTGAAATGTTGTATGTAGGTATCTATATTTGAACGGGTTCCTGGATTATTTGAAAACAGAATTGGACCCGGTAGGTGGCGCTGATGCCGCAAGAGAACATTACACAATTTTTTTTTAATCCACCGGAAAACGCAGGCGAAGCTGCACGGGTCACTAGTTTGATATAATTATGTCTCTGTTCGCTATGTAAATAACTTCTGTATACAGTTTTTATCTATTTTATCAAATTATAAAGGCTCGTCATTTAAAAATACAGATTTCGGTAGCCACAATACGAGTATGTTTCATTTTTTCAATTTGTACAGTAAAAGTTATGACAATTTTTTTATATGAACACGGTATATTATGATAATTAACCAAAAAATTTAAAGAGTTTAATTTACATTGCCGCGAATCGGAAGGGAAGCGTTAATATTCATCTTGATGCGCCAAAATTATCATGCACCTTGTAGCAAAGTGAGCTGGAACGGTCTTCAGTTTTTTTGTTCTCTTAACTAATTTCCACATTATTTTATAGAGTTCAAAATCTTAAGCACAATTTCGGCATAAATATTCCGTTCCCTGCAATGAAAATCGAGTCGAATGGAATTTATATAAAGCGTGCTACTACATAAATTATTTATGTACATATTTTTATTACTCAAGTATTTTAAAGTAGGTAGGTAGTGAGGTACATAATAACTTGGTTTAGATTAATTTGAGGCGTCATGAATTCAAATACTCAAATTCAAATATTTTAAATCGAAAATGAGGTTAAATTAGTTATCCCATAATGTTATCCAATACGTGTCTGTTATAATGTCAAAATAATAGCCTTTTGCTGAATACATAATATGAAAGTTTATACGTTACAAATTTTTATCTGTCTGTTCATTCATACTAATCACCGAAACGGCTGGACCGATTTTGACGGTACTTTCACTGATATTATAGGGCGTAACTTAGGCTAATTAGGATTTTGCGTAAAACAATTGCGCCATGTCGAGGACGGGGCGCTAGTTTCTAGAGCATAGCGCATATACATACAGGGTTTGCGCAGAATGAGAGGTCCCCTTACACTGGAAACTGCTTGATGTGTAGCCGTGTATACATGTACGTTTTATTTATGGTCTAGAAAACATCAGAATTTCCGTTTCGACCCCTGAATATTTATTTAGTGTCCCGTCTATATACCTATGTCTACTTATTTATTTATTGAGGATGCAGTGTAGACCCTTATATTTCAGTTTCTTCAAAGTGGGTCACAACTTTGTTCACAAGTTGTTCTCATATTATAAATACATTATTGATTTTATGAACCATTATTATTTATTTATAAGTTTTTATTATGGACTTGACAATAATATTTACTACAACTATGCAACAATCGTAAAATAAGGCTACAACTATTACAGCCCTTTTCCACTATAAAGATGAATTAATTTTAAGTTATAATTATCAGACTAGGATCTAACCTAATATTCTAAGCTACTTCCATACAATTATATAACAAAACATAAGAGCACAAATAATGTCTTTAGGCAGGGCGACATTACATGTACAACATGTGTTTATTTAGCTTATTTATTTGCAGACAGAAGAATATTATTATCTTGTCAAAATCCTTAACAATAGGGCATAATATAAAAGCATTTATACTTAATGTTTTGATAATTGTATTTGTAATTGATCCAAGGATCAAAGGTTATAATGAGTAACTACTATAAAAACAAAAGAAATTGTTTAGACGTACATAATTGTATGGTAATAAAGAGACAATGAAGATCCGTTGCTGAAAGAGTTAAATAGGACATTACAATTTAAATGTTTAATAGGTGCGTTAAAGATAACAATGCGTGAAGATAACATCAAACGAAACCGATCTGTATGCTTAAATCAACAAAACTAATATTTATCAAAACACCTTATAGGTATGCAAAATGCAATTATCTTCGCACGCAGACAAATATCATTAAGGATCAATATTCAAAAGCAGTCGATAAAATGTGCGTAGCAATCAATACGGTCGTTCAGATTTATGACCATTTATTTATGAGAGCAATAGGTTACTAAATGTTATTGGACTTCGCTCGTAATGAACTACTAATCAATAAGTATTTTTTTGTACGAACGTAATAACTGATAATGAAGTCTATATTGCCGCTCGTAATTGCAAAGTCGATTAGAATGAAAAACGAGAATAAAACCACCTTCCATCATAAAATAAGCTAATTAAAATACTGTACACATGGTATACAAAGTATCTACTTAGGCAAAAACAATTAAGCAGGTTCAAACTTATAGAAGTTTTTGCAATTACAAAAATAAATATATAACCTACAACATGATTGAAAAAAAAAACAAAACAACAAACACCTCTATACATCTAGTTCTAGACTATGAGCTAGTCACAATATGCGACTCGGTTATAGTGTGTTCTTCAAAATGCTAATCTGTAGCTCAAGCTGGAGTTACTGTAGTATCAAGTTCGACTTATTTTATATGAAAAATTGTTAAGCGCCGCGGCGGATGTCAAGGGAACTAAAAATTTATAGCATAAGTTTTCGAATAGTTACTAGTTAAGTACCTATTCAAATAGATAAGGACTTGTATGAAAAACGATTGCATGATTTTGTTTCTGACGAATTGTAAAGTTAAAGTATCGTGAAATTTGAAGGCTGGTTACCATTAACAAATAGTAAGATTCTAAGGCAAACAGTATTCAGAGACGATGCTCAGCGTTAAGTAAGGCTTCCGTATGTCAAATTTGTATTACAATTTGACATACGGAAGCGTAAGTTCATGCTGAGTCTCCTCTCTTAAGCTGAGATTCAGAGAAGAGACTCAGCATGAACTTACGCTTCCGTATGTCAAATTGTAATACAAATTTGACATACGGAAGCCTTACTTTACGCTGAGCATTGTCTCTGAATGTTAGCCTTAATCTCAGCCTCAGAGACGATGCTCAGCGTAAAGTAACGCTTCCGTATGTCAAATTTGTATGACAATTTGGCATACGGAAGCCTTAGTTTATGCTTAGCATCGTCTCTGAATATTAGCCTAAGGAACTCGAGCTTGAGCTGCTGTTCATAATTATTAATACTGTCTAACCGTGAACGGCAACTTGTACTTAACGAAGGTTTTATCTTTTTGTAAATAATGTACGACATGCAATTACTGAACTTTGTAACAACCAAATTATGCTAAGTGCGTCAATTGTAAGCATTATGTATTCAGAGCAGGGACGTCTTACATTATTCTGTTTTGGGACGAGCACCGGTAGCCTTTAAGCCTTTTATTAATAGAGGCTTATAAACAAAGGACCATGGCAAAAATAGAATATATCCTGAAAAATACAAACTAGCATATACCGTCCACCATTTTGAAAAACTTTTAACATCAAAGGGTGCTAAACTCCATCCCATGAATACTATCGTGTAGGTTTTAAGTATTATATAAAGAAGGTATTTAATAATGGTGTTATTCCACATTTTGTGATAAAATTCAGTTTTGATTAATATTGATTCTAATTCTTTCTCCATGACCATTATTAGGAACTCATTAAGGAATGTCATGTAGTAGCCTGACTGTGTACCGTGCCAGAGTGCGAGAAACGTGAGTGTTATGAGCTGACTCAGGTTACGGTTGCCAAGAAACCGTAACCGCTTGTACACATACTCCGCAGCGAAGTGGTTAGTGTTGCAGTTGAAGCTGTCGATGTAGTGCTGGAACCGCGTGGCGCTCTCGAACCGCAGCAGCTTAATGTTGTTGCATCCGTCCCATTTGCTCTTCTCGCCCGTGGTGTGGCTGGTGGCACCATTGTAAGACAGCCCGAATCTGATACATGAAGCTGTAATAACAAGTGGCGCATCGTTTATTTCACAACTTACTTGAACCAATGTACATATATGTGTATGTCCTAATGAAATTTCAAACAAAATTAGTTTGTATAATTTAACTTGAACAAAGTATAATTGCCTCAGTAATTCAGCATTTTAATTACCTATGGCTATTAATGCAGTCTCAAAATGGCGCCGCCCGCGCATTGTTAACACATATTGATAACGGTATTGCGTACGTACGTTGAAAATTGAAATTCGAATTAGTATAAACTAAGTACCCAAAAAAATTATTCCCGTAATTTGAGAGATTTAAGATAATTACTATAATTATAAAAGTAAATCACTAAACATTGCTGATCATCAGGTATCTTTCTGGTGATCTGAATAATATCTAGGACAAATTTCGAAATATATTGTAAATTAAAAAAGAGCACATGAATCACATAGATATTTGTGACTTGATAAGAAATAATAATGATTATATGAAAAATATAATGATGACAGTGTCTTTACCTTCGGTGAGCAGCCAGCAGGAAATGTATTTGTATAAAGCAAAATGAGCCCAAAGTCCACAGTAAAAGTGACGATAGAATATTGATGTTTCGTAGAACTCATCAGATAACATATATTTCATACTGAAAACAGTGACTAAAACAAAAGAAGAATCAATTATATTGGTGAATAATAATAATAAAATCATACATAATATTAATCATAGCTGGCATAGTAGTTGAAAATTATTCATACTTGCTAGCATGGTAATTGGTATAAATTTATTGCATTTAATTAAATAAATAAAATTGCGTGAGTCGCTGTGGCGAATGAACGGGTCTCAGGTGGATAAACTTACATCTATCCTTCATAACCTACCAACTATCATAACATAATGTCGTATCCGTCTAACATCTATCCTACTTATACAATGATAAGTAGGATAGATCTCAGATGGATATGACAATACCTAAGGGCAGCTGGTCTCAGGTGGATAAACTTACATCTATCCTACTTATCCTACCATCTATCATAACATATTGTCATATCCATCAGCCAGCTGACCAGCTGCACTTAGCTCGTAACTAGCTGACCCAACTGACATTGTCCTGTCCAAATTTAAATTCTTAGAGCTGGATTGCAGAATCTAGGATCCGCTCGATTCTGGGATCCACTTAAACAAAATCATAAATATAATTCGCTCCAGATCAGGAGGGCCTTGGTTACATACACAGAACAAAACAAATACATAATATCTTATACCATAGTATTTGATACCATACATATATAGCTTCACACCTGTATCCCATATAAGTAGGCAGAAACTATAGATTTTGACTTCCTACAATCCTGGCACACCTTAGTATAAATAGATAATATGTAAACATGATAATAGTAACCAGATAAAATATATTTACCTCCAACTTGATATGCCACTAAGTAGATTATACCCTGAACAAGTCTCTTCATCGCTTGAGCTTCATAGACAGAAGACTCTGTCTCCAGAGGAAATTTGTCAGAAATAAAATCTTTATATCGCCTGAATGAGAATATGGGCCCAACTAAGAAACAAGCCGGGAAGTAAACAAAACCAATTAGCTCCATGAACGTAGGTGGACAATCCAGTGCAGTTAGTTTATTATTTGCTGACAATTGCTCTCCCGCTAACTTCTTTTTTCCATCCCAGAGATCAAAGGACAAAGCAACCAACTTAAGGGTTAGCACACAATGTGGCATTGTCCATGTAATATCATATTCTTCTGACTCAGTCACTATATAGCCAGCAAGAAGGTATGTCATATTGAATGCGAAAGTAATAATCGCATTCAATTTCCCTGGCCCAAAAAACATTGTAGTTAAATAAATTACTAGAGCTGGGATGGCATTATGATACATAGAAATCCCGAAGTTATAGTATGCCATGTCGAAACCGGTAAGGACAAAATATAAGTTTCTATATTCTACATTTTTCTTAACAAATTTATGATAGACAACTGCCAGTGGGTATCCAATCAGAATCGAAATGAGTAGCTTAAGTGCTGGCTCTGTGGTGCCAATTATGCCAGCGAGGTAGGGAACTGGGCTCAGACCAGCCAAGCCCAGTAAATATAGCACCAACCCAAACATTATTCACCAATCTGTAAACAAAGACTGTAAGTAATTATACTTAGCCTAATATTGATGAATACTATTTTCAATTTTAAAATGGTTCCAACTAAACCTAGTCATAATATATAATAGATATTATTATACATTTGTGGTCATGTAACTCAAATAAAATAAATAATGTTGCTCAGCTTGTACAAATAATAAACAGTAATAAACTACATGATTTACTTTGTTTACATATTATGTGTCCATTCAATTATTCAGTAGGAATAAAAATCACAGTCATACCTACCAAATAGAGATGGACCATTACTGTTATATTTTTAATTTATCATTATCTATTTATCAATAACTATTAAATAACTGAACAATAGGTTTCTTATCTGAAAAATTGTTCAAAATTAAACAGTTATGTAAAACAGGTAGGTTATTCAATGATGTAGGTAGACTGACAACATAAAGATAAGTTTCCAATGTAATTAGGCAAGGTAGGAATAATGTAACAGTAGGTATGTAACAAAAAAATACCGAGATTCGATGTTATAATTTATGTCTTACAATTAATATGTATATCAATCGCAATAAGCACTTTCTAAGGGCACAGGGACACGTAACATCGTAGAATGCGGTCACGCTACAGCAATGGTTTAAATTAGACATTTAAATATTCAAAATCCAGATGATATAATATATTGCAACTATAGTATTTTTTATTATCAGTTGATAAAATAGTTACTTACTTCTAATTAGAAGTGAATGCCAGAAAGATTGTCTTCAAAACTGAAAATAACGGGCCATATGGCCGTTCACAAAATATGAACTGTAGTTTAGGAGAAAGGAAAATACTCTCAAGAATAAGTATTAAGAACGTGTCTAAGCGCGTAGCCTAATTGCATAAAAATGCAAGTAAGCAAAGCACTCAGCACTCAGCACTGGTTTTAGTAAAATTTTGACAGACTCAGAAGACAAACAAAGCAATAGGAGGCAGGAAAGAAAAATAGGTAAAATACATGGCAACATTAACATTGTTGTTTTCGCCAAACTTATGTATTGTCCGGCTTGAGGTTGGCACGAGATATTCAACCCAGCCGTAAAAATGGGAGAAAAGAAAATAATACTGCTAAAATGATTTAAAACGACAGCCTACGACAAGGCGCAGTCACACACCTATACACCGGTCACCGAGCTTTCTTGTACGCTTGTTGAAAAAATATCGATATATTGATATTATAATTATAATGAAATTAATAATTTTGTGGATACAAAGAAATGGATAAACAAATAAAACGCTTTGGATGTTATGTTGATTTTTCTACAACACGAGAATTAATGTTAGTTGATGTGTAGTTAATTAATGTTGTAGTTAAACTCTATACAAAGAAATGATCTTAATTTTGGGATTTTTAATTTTTATTACAATAATAAAATGTTATTTTTAAACGTACTTCATGAACTTTAAAGCTGCGCGTCCACTGGGTCCGAATCAGAGCGTACGGAGCGGACGGATTTTATTGCTTGTATCGATTTGTATGGTACTGCGTCGACTGGATCGCTATTTCTGCCGATGACGTCATCCGCAGTGAACGCGCCAATCCGCGCCATTCCGATCGCTTCTAGTTCTGACGTGTTTGCGACGCTAAACTGTGCATATCTACCTACATTTACATTCACGATGAACGAAGAACTTTTAATTAAGTTTTAATTCTAATTCTAATAAATCAAAATTATAATGTATGAAATTCACCGAAAATGCGAACTCGATCGCTTTGAAAATACCGATATTGCCGATACAAAATCCAGATGCAGTGGACGCACCAGGCATGTTGTAAATACCGACGACTCGTCCGCTCCGTTCGGTCCGATTCCGACCCAGTGTATGCGCAGCTTAAGGGAATCAGTGTTGCCAACAGTTTTACTAGCTTTCCACCAGATTCAACTTCTAAAACCACCAGAAAACCACTAACAAAAATCGGATGTACTTTAAGAATCGCTAAAATTTCCACTAAACAAACTTTTACAATAAAAAAGGGAAGTAATTAGGTTTCTTTATTTTTAATTTAATAATAAAATATTAATAAATATCAACATAATATTTTAAATCATATTAACAATTATAAATCAACATACAAATCAACAAGTTAAAAGATCGATGTGCTGTGCTAGCCCGTGAAATTCGAATTTTCTTGCGTTTTTTGAAGTTTTGTGTTTCGCACAACAGACAAATCCACACAAAATTTAACATAGAAAGATAATTTTTAGGGTTAAAATTATGTAAAAACGTTTTTTTATTCGCATGTCATATTTTGATCAAGAAACAACCTGGCACTGACTGCAAATTGTAAAAAACCTAAAAAAAATTGAATTTCAGTGGAAAAAATAAAAATATTTGAATATAAATACATAAACCCTGGACATTTCTACACAGCACCATCTAGCCCCAAACTAAGCAGAGCTTGTACTATGGGTACAAGACAATGGATATAATACTTATATACTTTTTTTTTGTAAATACATACTTATAATATATAAGAAACACCCAGACAAACACAAACACCTAAGTTCATCACATAAATGTTTGTGTCTTGTGGGAATCGAACCCACGACCTCGTGATCCGCAGTCCGGTACTCGAACCACTAGACCACACACGTCATCAAATAGGAATATTAAAGCCAAGAATCCCGAAACTTTTGCGTATATTGTGGTTTGGGCATAATTATTACTCTTGCACAAATTCGCGAGAATAATACAACACACTGAGCAGTCCGAGACCGAGTTCACTCAGTTTTGTAATTTAAATCATCTATACTAATATTATAAATAGGAAAGATTTCATTGTTTGTTTGTATTGAATAGGCTCCGAAACTACTGCACCGATTTAAAAAAATCTTTCAGTGTTAGATAGTCCTTTTATCGGAGAAGGCTTTTGGCTATAAACTATCACACAACGACTAAAAAGAGCGGAGTAGCAATGAAAAATGTTGCAAAAACGGGAGGAAAATATATCCACGCGGACGAAGCCGCTGGCGGAAAGCTAGTCATATGTAAACTATAACTACTACTTTAAAATATTCTACGAGTCATCCCTGCGTATATTGCATTGAGCGGGATGTGGCAGGATAAATCGTTTGACGGATCAGTGTTGGCTAAACAGTAAAAGTAAATAGTACTTCAGGAAATTAAATGAAGTAGAAATAATATATTTCGTAACGTGTTAGTGGCTTAGTTGTTGAGTGATATCATATTCAGTAATTGAAACTGAATTCTACTAAACCACTAGAAAAATCCACCAGCCACTAAAAGCAATATTTCGCCACTAAACGGGGGGTCAAAACCACCAGTTTTAGTGGAAAATCCACTAAGTTGGCAACACTGAAGGGAATAAAACTTTTTATTTACCCTTCGTACGATCACCGTTCAAAACGTCTGCCAGTGGCAATACTGTTTCCGTTTCGACATTTCATGATTTTCATGGTAAGGATGGCGATACTTTACGAAAAAAATCTATTTTTGAATCGATTCAACTCGTAACCTAATAAATCGATTCACAAAAAAAGAGGTCACGAGGTTCAAAAGATCGATTCCCTAAAAATCTTTATTTTTCAAATTTGCATTTACAATGTAAATATAAATCCATTTTATGAAAAGAAAAATACGATTAATGATCTCTTATCAGTAAAATAACGGAATTTTTTAGTTCAGGGAATTCGATAACCCCAATGTTTACTATCTAAGCTTTTTAAAAACAACAGCCTGTCAAGTCTACTGGGATCCAAGCGGTTCCGCTCATCACTTGCGATGATGCCGGCAATGGAAAAAAGGCGCTCACAAGGAACAGATGATCCCACGATATTCATATACATGATGGCTATTGAGTGAATGTGGTGGATAAATAGAGCTTTTTTGTTCTTGCCTGTAAAGTATAGGATCATACTTCAGGTGCACAACTGCCTGTGATAAATAGTGTTCACTACAAATTCTTCGTTTAAGCCCTGACATTCCAGTGCAAGTGCATTACATGTAGAGTTGCTTTGAGCCGTTAACTACCGACAACACCGTAATATTACCGGAACATTCAACCAATCCTCTATATACTTATTATTATATTATATAATATAAGTATTAAAATAGATGAAATCAAAATAAGTGTAAAGTTAACTAAGTATTGAATTATTGCAAAAATATGGTCCCTGATTCTTTATTGGTTGAAAAAAAAAGCGCGCGGAGCGCGTAATTTAAATTCCTAGTTGGAAATAATAACTGAATAACCTAACCTAAATTAAAAATTTAGAAAACCCCCGACACGAAATGTTATTTGCCATTTTGTGGTGGCGGCCATCTTGGATTTGAAATTTATCATAGTGTATCGTTTTCTCCTAGTTAGGCCCTTTCATTTGATACCCACATTGAGGGATTTGTGAAAAAATATGTGATTCACTATTTTGTGGCGACGGTCATCTTGAACTGATTTTCATCAAACATAGCTAAGAATTTTTAAGGATGAAACATCGATTCACTAAATCGATTTAGAACTGCATATCGATTTAAAAATTGATTTTTTTAGCTCGAGAAATCGATTTCAGATCGCCATCCCTATTTCATGGTGTGTCAATGTGTCATGGTGGTCGGTGTAAGTTTAGCTTACAATGCGAAAAGCGGTAAATTATTAGGTTGTAGGTAATTTCAATTGTTTCTGATCTGAAATCAATAATTATCACGAGTTTGTCGGTATTGTTTCACTGCAAATATCTTAAAAGTAGGTACGTAGCTGGGGTTTGTGTAGATAGTTTTTTTTTCTTTGTGTTTCAACAAATTAGTATTGATTTTAGTATAGTTTCAGTCGGACATTGGGTCTCAGCATTTCGCAATGACACTGCAATTCGTGTTAAATTATTTCATTCGATATCCTTAATTGTATGGCCCAGTCTTGTTTTGTTCTATAGACAACTAATGTTTCTAATTTATTGTTTCTCAATAGGCACGTCTCGTATACCTACCATTGTAATCAAATGTCAAGTTTATGATATTGTTACTTAACTATTATTTTAAAATCGATAATTAGTTTTGTGACCACCATCATAAACATAGATAAAACATTTTAAATTCTATTTCCTGTAGGTAATTTTCATCATTCATCATGGATTCTGCTGGTGACTGGTGTTTGATAGAAAGTGATCCAGGTGTATTTACGCAACTTATTAGGAAATTTGGTAAGTAAAACCATTCATTGTAATGAGCATAATTCTAAAATTAATCTATTTGTAATTATTGTAGTGCTGGTACTATTAATTTTTAATGAAAAAGGGTATATAATATTTTCAAACAAAAACTTTCAGCCTTAGTGCCAGTAACATTATATAAAATACAATCAACACAATCTGACATCACATTTCAGTTCTCATATAGTAGTAGGCTGGGTTATTTGTAAGTCTTCTGGGGTGGGGTACCATTGACAAGGTATTGATGAAGGTAGTAACATTGACTTTATCAATACTTTGTACCTATAATAAATATTAAAAAAAGGCAAAATAATATGGAAAGTTGTACAATTGTATTCTTTTTATTCTATTTGGACAAAACATATACACTTTTCACATGTTGACTGTGACACATGCTAACTGCTCGCTTGTTTGTGTTCTTACAATGGTTCATGCACTAACATATGCACCAGTGTGATTTCATTATAAATATAAAACCACACTACTAAAATGGCTCCTCTCTCAATCCTACACAGAAACCGAAGGCCTCTTGGAATTCCTACAGTAACCATACTTTCCTTTGCTTACTATTGATAACTTTGCAGACTCTGCTTTCATATGCACTATTTCACTACTTGCACCCACTCACTCATACACATGCAGTCATGCACACACACACCCAGAACACACACTACACATTCACTCACACCTCTTGCTTTTCCATACACATTAGAAAGAAGGAAGCTCACCAATTACTGAAACACTGTGAGGAGGGGGAGGCCTAATGACCTGTAATAATACTGGTTTTTATTACCTACCATGGGCACCAGCGATCCATGACCAAAATGGCTTTTTGTAAATATCTTTAGATTTTGCTACACATATACTTGGTTTGTGGTGAGAAATAAATAAAAAATATTATATATTATTATTGGATTGCATCTAAATTGATGGAAGTGTACTGTAAATGTATGAGATTCTGTGAGAAGATTGAGTTTGAACAGTACAATGTTTTTATGAATAAATTAACCCTAGTATAGGTAGGCAATAGTAATAAGGCGTAGTTGACGGAGCCCCGCTTCGCGGAGCTCCTACTTCCGGGTGGTTTAAAAAAAAAACCACGAAGGGGATGGCGGGGTCATTTTAACTTAACCTGTCCGAGTCGGGGTACCCCAAGTTCCACGAAAGACTTTCTTGCTTTGTTGTTTTGCTTAGTTTGCCTTGTTTGTGTGATCTCTAATTAATATAATTGTAAGACTGTGTTTAATATTATAAATAAATACCTGCTGGTCAAAAAACATTGGGTTTTTATTTATTTTATAACTTTTACCAATATGTGTCGTGAATTATTAATAATTACTACTAAAAGTAATAAATTTCGATCGTTTATTCACATTTACCAAAACGTGGTTATTATTAATAATTTTGTAAAAATATTAATAATTTTCAATTAATCAGATTTACCTTAACATATATATTAGCAATACTATTAAGGTGGTTTTCATGAATAAAAATATGTACAGTAGGTATAATAATATTTTTATTGTTTCTTTATTATTTAAATAGATTATTGAAATAGATTTTTCTTACAGGAGCTACTGGTGTTCAAGTTGAAGAATTATGGACAATCGAAGATGGTATTTTCGAAACTTTAAGGTTTGTATAAGCTGTTATTATATATTTTAGTAAAAGCTAAGTTTACCTAATATATTTATATTTGATGTAATTACATAGATTTGATATTTTGTTCGCAATAAAATTATTTGTTATTGTAATGTTTATTAAATGTAACTTGATATAATTTCAGGCCAGTCCATGGACTTATATTCCTATTCAAATTCTTACAACATGAGGAACCCGCAGCACCAGTAGTCACAGACAGTCGTCTTGAAAAAATTTACTTTGCTAAGCAGGTCATTAAACAATGCAAATATGATTTATTAAGTTTTCTTTAATTGCAGTTAATAAATTATCCTATTATTTTTTTTAGGTTATAAACAATGCTTGCGCAACACAGGCTGTTATTAGTCTGTTGTTGAATTGCGACCATCCTGATGTTGACCTTGGCCCGGAATTGAGGAGCCTAAAAGAGTTCAGCATGTCTTTTGATGCCAAGATGCGAGGATTGACACTGAGTAATTCCCAGACTATTCGTTCAGCTCACAATTCCATGGCACAACAGACACTGTTTGAATTTGATCCCAAAGCTGCTTCAAAGGTATTTTGACAATATTGTTGAACTTTTCCTTCACTGAGTAATAATACCCTTTTTTCTGGCTTCAATTTTCCATCCCTTGAGGTCCTTTTATTAATAAACAAATATTTTGTGAGATCATTAAGTAGGTCTTCTTCGTCATTTTATTTTATACTATTATTATATACACTCCTGCCACGGAAACTTGGCCAAGCGCTTATCTCGCGATAACGTGAGCGTTAAGGGTTGTTTCTTATGCAGGTAGGGCAAACAATTTTTACCCTTCGTTCAAGAGGCTAAATAATTATGTTCGAGTGCACTGTGACATTACTTTTAAGTTTTAGTCGAATCGGGTCATCTGAGTGACTAAGTTGAAACTTGAAATCTGTGTGTTGTTGTAATGTTAGGTTTTCCAATTATTTTGATTCCGTGCTTTGCATGCTATAATAAGGGTGGTTAAGAAACAATTAAAATGCCATTAACACCAGAACAGGCTGCTCAAGCGGTGGCAATAATCGACCAAGGGCTGACACAGCGTGAAGTGGCTATCGCCAACAGAGCACGTCCACTGGACCCACGAACAATGCAGTTCACAGATGAGTGTCAAATCGCAGTACGTCGTCGTTTCAGAGCATACTGTATAGATGAACGAGATAGATAGATATAAATAGATAGATATAGATGTACGGTGGTCGATTAATGCCACCGCCACCTGTGCAACCTGTGCTATTGTTAATGGCATTATATTATGGTTTTTTAAGGACCTTTATTAATGGAATTCAGCATGGAATCACAATAATTAGATAACCTAACGGGAAACATTCACAACAAACAAATTTCAAGCTTCAACTTAGTCTCTCAAAAGACCCAATTCGACTAAAACGTCACAGTGCACTCCAACATAATGATTTAGCCTCTTGGACGAAGGGTAAACATTTTTTGGCCTACCTGCATAAGAAATAACCCTTAAAGCTCATGTTATCGCGAGAAAAGCGCTTGGTCAAATTTCCGTGCCTGTGAGTGTATTATTATTATATTTATATTATACTAGCTTCCCGCCAGCGGCTTCGCCCGCGTGGTCTTATAATTTTTTCCCCGTTTTTGCTACATTTTTCATTACTACTCCGCTCCTATTAGTCGTAGCGTGATGATATATAGCCTATGTTACTCGGGGATAATGTAGCTTTCCAAAGGTGAAAGAATTTTTGAAATCGGTCCAGTAGTTTCGGAGCCTATTCATTACAAACAAACAAACAAACAAATCTTTCCTCTTTATAATATTAGTATAGACTACAAACGATTTACACTGTAAAAATGATTAGAACAATATTAGTAATGCTACGTCTCCATCTGTGTTAATGTCCAACTATGCGTTAACTAACGCAAATTTCGCTATGTATACAGCATATTAAAACGTTCAAATGTTAAATGTTAACGCGTTAAGACGCGGGTTAAGCCGGAGCATAACAACGAGATCCCAATGTTTCAGGATGATGAAGCATATCACTTTGTTGGCTACATGCCAATAGATGGCCGGCTGTATGAGTTGGATGGCCTCCGCGAAGGTCCCATTGATCATGGACCTATTGCACCCGAACAAGATTGGCTGGATGTGGTTCGCCCAATTATTATGAAGAGGATTAATGTGTATGTGTCTTATCTAGTTGTTATTCGTAAACACGTCTCTTTTTTTATAATAATTCATGTTTGACATTTTTAGATACACTGAGGGTGAAATCCACTTCAACCTGATGGCTCTTGTATCTGATAGGAAGATGATCTATGAAAGACAATTACAAGATCTATTGGCCGAGTCTCAAATGCTGGGAATGGAAACAGATGAAATAGAGAATGAAATACCCAGATTGAGAATGTTGATAGAGTATGAAGATGTAAAGATGATGAAGTATCAGCAAGAAATGGCACGCAGGAGGCATAATTATTTGCCATTCATCATAATGCTGCTAAGAATATTAGCCGAGGAAAAGAAGCTGTTGCCCCTGCTGGAGAAGGCTAAGGAGCGCGCTAGTAAGAAGAGTGCGAAGAAGCAAAAAGTATAACACAAGTCTGGGGCTGGTCAGCGGGTTCAACGCGCGCGCAACTCGCGGCGCGACTCGCAGTCCAGCCCCTCGCGCGTGTTGCCCGCCGCCGAACATTATTCATTAGCTGACTTAGACGCCATATATAGAGCAGATCCCCTAGAATTATTAAATATAGAACCATCACAGATATTAGAACAAGGGATGGCTGAATCACATGAAGTATTAGATCGGTCCATTTCCGAGCACAGAGACACTCGAAATAATAACATGATTGACTCGGATGATAGCAAGGAGGTTTTAGGAGAAGCCCCACAAACAGATAATAATGAAACGGAAGATATGGATGTCGATCTCGAAACGTTTGACCCAATGGATCTGTTGGGTTTCAAACCTTCAGATCCAGACTTCGATGATACTGATTAAAAACTTTTTGTGCCACCAGTGTCAGATCTTGCATTCAGTGGTATTCAGTTCAAAACAATTGATACAAACTATTATAATTCGTATCGTGAATGGATAGATAAATACTATAAACATGTGTGAGTGCTTAGTATGCACATGATTATAAATATAATATACATATTTTTATACTGAATGTTAAAATAAAAGTATTATATGGCAATAAAACGGCAACGATAAAAGTACGTACATTTATTTACTAACAATATTCGTGTAACTTATAACTGAGCACAGTTACATGTCAAGCAATAGTTCACAGACAATCCTAAAATATAGGCATACAGTACAGTGTGGATTATCATTATCGAATGTCGCTTGAGAACAATTATTTTAGGTGTACATATTTAGCTGGCGAATTATAAGACAACTGTAAAACTTTAGACAAAATTGACATTTTTGTGCAAATTGTAATAATAATAATATTATAATGTTCGTATAATACATATAATTATATGTATAAACAATATGGTCGTGCAAAGCATACCACGAAATTGGCTTCTAGCGGGTATAATATACTATATCAGGTACATTGATGTGTATGTGCTAGTGGATAATTACTTTAAAATGTGCATCTATATTACTTGATTATTGAATAAAACCATACACTAAATAAAGCATATATACATATGATATAATATTCCGAAAGTTAGTGCATTTATGTCTCCAAGTGAAATTCTAATTTCCCAGACTAGGTACACGCTGTCATTACTATTACGTTAAGAACTGTTGTCATTTTGTTGCATCTTATCGATCGCTGTATAATATAAATTATTTACATCTTATTACAAAATTTACTTACATCTAAGTTATAAACCTAATTAACGAAAGTTTTTTTATGTATTAAGTATACATGAGTAATAAATTAATGAATTTGGGGTGTGATGTGGCACTTTAAACATAGTCTAGCATGTCTGTTATTTACAACGGAGCACATTTAACTGGTACAATGACGAAGATGCGGTGATAGTGATATGAACGATGATTAAGGAATAATTATTTACAGAGATAGGTACATATATTGAGCTTAGCTGCCTGCGATGTTCTATGTCATTACATGGATTCGGAAAGCAATTATTGTTTTGATCTGATTATATTCTTTA
Organism: Acronicta psi; assembly: GCA_946251955.1. Taxonomy (NCBI): domain Eukaryota; kingdom Metazoa; phylum Arthropoda; class Insecta; order Lepidoptera; family Noctuidae; genus Acronicta; species Acronicta psi. The sequence continues at coordinate 13,131,720 of OX276468.1, read as the reverse complement.
TATGTACGACTTGTACTTTTGTCAGTCGAATAACATTTAGGAGTATCACAGATTAGTTGCTTCAGTTCAATTTCGACTAAAACTGTCAATATTTTAGGAGCTATCGTTATAGTTCGAGTCGAATCCAGTTAATGAGTGAACAGAGGCTGGATAAGTTGTAGTGTAGTGCGTCGTTCGGCCACTTTGTGCTTCACGTGTTTGGCAGCAGGCCTTTGGGCTTTATCATCATAGACGCTCTCTTGAGCGTATAATCCCAACCTCGCCAACGGAACCACACGATGCCTGAAATATAATTTTTATTTCATTATAATCTGTACATACGTACTAGTTGGTATGTTTCACCGATAGTCTACGGTTTTGTAGCAGTTACTACTACTTATGATTTATACCGCCACTAATAATTTTATTAGAAATGTTAGAGACATTCCTTCCTAATTTTTCTCAGGAAAATTAAATTTTCATATGTGCCACTAGTAGGTGTAAAGCGAGTGTTTAGAGCGTCACCTTGTCTAGCTGTGAGGTCCTGTGGATCGTGTAGATAGAGCCCGTTGAGGCCGCGGCCGCAAGACTTCCACCACCAACCACCCTTCAGCATGGATGCACAGTTCAACGACGATCTATCGTTATCCCTGTAAATAACATTTACATTAAATTTCTACTCGAAGATGTTCCCTCAAAATAAATCAGGGCTAAAATATGTAGGTATTGTAACAAATGGGAGCTCAGTCCTTATAATAATTATTATTGTTGAGCTATACGATACGATAACCGTGCAATCGTATCGTGTCGAAAGGACAACCTAAAACTGCTATGACCTCAAAAGGCCATTCCAGTCTGACTTACATTTTTACACTCAGTCTACTTTCATGATTTTTAAACAAAAGAGACCGGAGAATCAAGAATTAAATAACATTACTACCTATGTTATTATCTCTAGAGATTAGTGATTCATTAGGAACTGCATAAAACTTTGTGCCCCAAAGTTTTTGCGCGTCGTCTGCGTTACTGCATATAATTGCAGTCTATTTTCACGGACAAAAAAGTGTCTCCTCGTCTGCGCAGTGCCCAATCATAGTTCATATTAGTATTCCTTATAATTCGGGTATTTCTTATAATTTATAGCCTATGTATAGATATAGTTTTCTAATGGAAAAAGATTATTTCAAATGGTCCAGTAATTTCGGTTCCTATTCAATTTAAACAAAGAATCTAATCTTTCCTTTTTATAATATTATAGAAGTATAGATTATTTTGTTTTGCGTTATCTGTGTAAATTAACGTAAGTAGGTATAGGTACCCATAGCTAATCGCTATACTTTGTGTAGAATAATATTGTTGAAATGTAGTTTCAACCTTGTCTTTGAGATTCATAGTATGTGTTGCTTATCTATGTACATTTTGCTGCATAATTACTTATAGGTATAATTTAGGATGGTTAGATTTTCATAATATAATCTATATTTATATTTTTAAGAAGATAAATTTATCGCAAATAATAATTACTGTAAAGTGAGGTCGAAACTATACCATTTTTTATTTAATTAGGTTACGCGCTTATAACCTAATTTGTCTTGTTGCGCAACGCTTATTATAAAAACTAAACTTCCAAATTGTTATTCTTTGTTATCTTGATGAATATTAAATGAGACAGAACTTTATACAATATCCACTTTCTGTCTCGGACCGTTTTGTAATTAGGAGTAAGCTCGTGTGGCAGATTGAAAAAGGCTTGAACAAAAATCGACGTACCTGTTGTAAGTAGAGAAGGGGCTGTTGTTGGAACCATACCACGGGTCGTTGAGGGAATCTCCGGCGTTTCCCTCGTAACCATCTATCTCCAGCTTGTAGTATTCCGCTTCCGAGTAAATCTTGAAGTGCGAATACTGTGCATACCTGTGTTGTTAGCAAAATATTATCATCACTTTATGAATCTAATATTCGTGCTTCAAAAGAAAATTCAACATCTATTGTGAAAATGTATGGGAACGACATTTTTGCAAACCTATTTTATCACGTGATACTTAGTGCCAGTCCTAGTGCGCATACAGGCCCGATTTAATGGCTGGTATATTATGTACCTGCGATCCATACGTTCCGATATTCTACTTACTTTAGTGGAAGGTTTAAAACTCTTATACCTGTACTACGAAATTGGGTTAATATTCGGCACATCAATCCTAATGTCAAAGAAGGTGATAAACTTATATGTACTTTTGTACCTTCTAAAGTATCGTCACCTACGCTACAACCTACGATAGAACAAATTGATGTAGGCGATTAAGCACGCAAGTGAGCTTATTTTCGTGCTTAATCGTACATCAATTGTAGTACCTAATATAGAAAACAGTATAAATAGTGCAGTCATATAGCAAGCAAGTGATATAATCTTAAAAAAATTTAATGATTTATTTATGGATGTATTGGCTTAAAGCTGTACCTATAGGTAAGGTTTATCGTTTGTGAGATGCTAGGAAGATATCTTATAGGGGGTACCTGTCAATATTGTCTACTTCTTTCTTTGAGATCAGTTAGTCTTGTACACTAGTCTCTAGTTCACTAAAACAACTTTATAAGTCACTAGTGTTGCTAGTACGACCCCTAGTCGCTAGATCAGCCATAGAATAAATCATCAGCCCCACGAATTTCTTCAGTTTTAAATTCTACTATGTCCCTATCCCGGGAATTCCGACATGATCTGTTACGCTCTCAATAAGTATCCACCTACTTTAAAGGAGGTGTTATACAATTTGTTGGTTTTTCTGCTTACCTCTTGTTACCGTCGAAGTCTTCAAGTTCAACTCTAACCATGTAGTCATCATTATTAGTCAGCATGTAAATGTTCTCGTTGCCCAACCAGAACTCCTTGCTTGGGTCGCCGAAACCGTTCTTATAGTCGTTCCAGTCCCGGTTGAAGTTCTCAGCAGGTATGCCGTAGTCATCACGACGGTGTATCACCTATTGAATGACAAACTCATTTAATAAAAGTTGCCAACTACGGCTAAATTTCCTTACAATTGCATAGAGCTATTTATAAGATGTGAGCATATAGGTACGCGTACCGAAGATTTACTAAATAATTGTACATAATTATGTAAATTATAGGTAATGCACACAGAAATGCAAGTAGTTTGATCTGAGTCACTAATAATACTATAAGTAAGTTTAACTAGAGTACGTAAGGATTTAGTAAAGGTAACATACTAAACCGCTATAAAAACCACGAAAAAATATTATAATTCAAAGTCAGTTTCGCATTATAAACGTACATGTGTCAGTAGTCTGAAATTACCTATGGTAATGTAAATATAGGCAATCTTATACGTTTTTTATCGCGTCTGGTAAAACGTCTATGCGCTATTTTCTTAAATTATTATTATTATTAGATTAGGAAATGTCGATTTTCTTAAACTGCACACTATACCATTAGGTAGTTATGCCTCACCCACAATAAATGTAGAATGAAAGCTTAGGAATACGCGACCTTTGTACATAAGTAGGTAGTTACATTTTCATGACCTAAGTCCCTATATAATAGTTTTGTAATATTTTCAATGTCTAGATACATTGAACATATTACAAAACTATTATATTCTTATCATTCCGACTAGACTTCGTTTTCATGTAGTTACATTTATTGTTTGAGTGAGTGTTAATAACATGTTTTTAAATAGTTTGGATTGAAATGTAAGATGTTGTGTTATAATTTGTGTAAAACGCCAACAGACGTAAATTGGTATTCATCACAGCAATAACGGTGATTTCGCTGTAAATAAGCATTTCAGTATTTAAGGTTAAACTTATTGTCTACGTTTTGTGCAAATTTAAAGTTATTTATGAACAGTGTTATTGTAAGACTTAATAAGATAAAGATAATAAGATAAAAATTGTTTATTGATCAAAAAAGAAAAAAAAATCTTTAGATTAATTATAATGAATTACTTAATAATACATTGAATATATTTTTAACTGGGATCGTTTTGAGAGATTTATGATGGCACTGTAACCATTTTTAAATCAGCGCTGTGAGCTTCAATTTACTATTCTAGGTTTATGATTGACCAGAAAACAAAATATGGCTCGACACATTTGAGAGAATTGCATTTGTAGCGATTTTGGCTTTGACTATACTGTCCCAGTCAAAATACGAATGTTCGACGGCACGTTTATCGTAGTGGCTGAGCGATCAGTTTCTGCGCTATAACGGGTTGAAGGTTCGATCCCCGCAAAAATTTTTATTTTTATTTTATTATTATTTTTTATGACCTACATGTCTGAGTGTATGTGTATGTAAAAAAAGAGTTTAAAAGAAAAATTATGTAAAATATAATGTAGTTATTTTACATTTTCTGAATTTGTAACTTCTTGATTATTATGTAAGTACTAATACTTATTGAGGGTGATATAAATCGGGTTTAGGTTATTATATAAGAATATTTAATAGAGCATAGGTTCATAAATAGGATTCGCTTGGTAATTTGTCAGTCAGTTGTCAATTGTTTGATTAGGATTACCCAGTGTATTACTTTAACATTCTCTGTCTACAATCAATATGTATGTGTGTTTAGTTAGTTGCTTGATAGATGTCGCTACAGTATCCTAATGGATAACAAACCAAACTAAGCGAGTACAGTACAGCTTTTGTACAGTATAGAAAACGAAAAAAAAAACATTTGTTTATTAAAAAGTTAAAATAAATATTGTTTATTGCGCTTACTTATGTGCAAATCGTTAAACTACTTATATAAGTCAGTATTTAAATTAACTATGTTAAGCTTTGGTCTTTTGATTATAATGCAGAACGCTGCGGTAGGTGGTGTTGGACACATATTGTATGAAAAACGTCTAACACATATTGTGTGAATAGTCTCTACTCCGTGGTAGAATTGCGTCAGTGGAGAAGCGCAAATGCGGTGAAGTGGTGAGCGCGGCGTTCGTTTTTCGCTGCGATGCGCGTTACTTGTTGTAAAGTGGATATTTGAAGATAGAAGAATTCATTCGACTTCAATTAAATATTTTTTTATGCAGTTAAGTACTTAATTAAGTAAGTACCTTCACTTTCCGTTGCATAAACATATTTCTAGGATCGCTTCTATGTATTTTCAGAAGCACTATAAATTATTCTTCTTCCATTTCAAGCAAACCACTCAAAAATATTGTATATGTTCACGCATCCATCTACTTGGAAGCTGCGGCAAAATTAACTCATTTTTCCACACAGACAGTACGCTCCGTTGGAGCCGCTTATCGCAGCGTTGTGCGATATGATCAAGAGACTTAACTTTAGTATTTCCATGTAATTTTACTCGAACTATTCTAGTTATATAGTAGTAGTACCGAAACCTTGGTTATTGGAATTTATTGTATACCTAGGTATTATAAAAATACATGTTTTTCTCAATTCATCTGATAAAAGACATTTAAATAGTTTTAGTATAAAATTAATTCGTGTATTGTAGAACATTTCAAGTTTTCTTATAAATTTCTTGGTGTCTATAATGCGCACTGCCATAATATAATTTTGTCGTCTACATCCATTTGTTTCGGCACCAACCAAAGAATAAACAATTTTATTGCACGGTACATGGCTACACATCAAGCTATTTCTAGTATGAGCGGACCTCACATTTCGTACGGAAATCCCCAAAATCTGCATATCGTACATACAATATCTACGAGGTGCGCTTATCCTGGGAAGAAGCTTGATGTCTGGAGCCTGGTCCAGCGATCTCGTCTGGAGTCAATACGGCGCGAGACTGCGGTGATAAAATGCTAGCTTCGCATGTTAGCATATACATATATATATATACACCTATATAAAAGATATTGGAAGCATGTTTGAGTAATTCCTGTGGAGTATGTAAGAGGCCTTTCGGCATCCTAAAAGAATGTGACGTGAGTGATGGAATTACATACATCAAAATAGGAATAGACATTTCTGGAAAGAGTGCCGAAGTTGATTAGGTACTTATTCAATTTATTATTTGTTCAAAAAGTTGCTCCAAGCACCAAAGTTCTTGTTATTTAAAATTGTAATTCAATTATATTGCATTTTCAGTGTAGTGTACCTATTTAATATGGAAGTATAGAGTTATTTGACTGATTATTATTTGTAACTAGCTTTCCGCCAGTGGCTTAGTCCGCGTAATCTTGATAACTTTTTTCCCCCGTTTTTACTATTTTCCACGCATTTTTTTTATAGTATTAAACCTTCCGTGGACCTTAAGGACAAACAAAAAAATAAATTAGCCGAATTGGTCCAGCCATTCTTGAATTATGCGGTTACCAACATTAATTTTTATTTATATAGATAAAAAGAACTAATAGATAGGCCTTTTATCTTTATAATTAGCTTTTGCCCCCAATTTCCTCCGCTTGGAATAGTTTCCTTGTGCATAAATATGTACCCAAATTGTATTAAGCATAGATAGACTTGTTTGGACCTCCAAACGAACTTTCATCCCTTATTTCATTCCATGTAGGTAGGTGAAAATTTAAAAAATGCTGTACAATATTAATGTACCATCATTTTACCATAAAAAAGGTTATAGTGCCTTAACCTTAACCTTAATAAATAGGTCGACATGCCGTTGCGGCGATTTTTTTTTAAGATTTTTGCGAAACTAACCGTTTACGATACGCACGCAACGAAAGCTCTCAAAAGGATTTTTTCCCCCCGTTTTTGCAATATTTTTATTGATTTTTCACTTGTATTGGTCGTACCATAGGTGGTGCTTTCTTAGATAAATCGGACCAGTAGTTCCGCGTTGTAATATTGAAATGAATATTATGAATTGAATGTGAATTATGAGTGAAATTACCGCGTTCAACTAAACACATTTTATTAAACTTTATAATATTAGTATTATGTAAATATAATAAATAAAACAGTCGGGATAGTAACTCCATATAGAAATTAAGAACGGTTGGACCGATTTTTATGATCTATGGATTTATATCCCCACCGATTAACAGAATAGGTGTAGGTATATGGGCTCTAAACGAAGTTGCGGGCAGAAGCTAGTTTCGTTCGTTTAAACACATCAGTCAAATACCCTATCGTTATTTTATTATATTGTCAGTCTTTACGTAATTTAATAAAAGGTATGTAGAACTGTATTTCTTTTTATTTCTCGTCGGCACAGACCAGGCACCTAGTCTTCCTAGCCTTCATGTAGGATCTAAGCTTCCGCTCCTCTATGATTTTTTTTGGAAATTTTTCTTTCGCTTATGATAGTCAGTTTTTTGGGTTCCGTACTACAAAATAAATTGGTCCCTCATAGTCATCAAAATAATGTTGTGACCAGTCTTAGGCTAGTATTCATTTCAGCCAAAGACCCCATAACTCAAGGACCTTACGGGTAGGGGAATCAAGTTGAAATTTATATCAAACAGGTCTATTGCTAGTCTTTTGGAGGTGTCAAATGGTTATATAGCCATTAAATGACCATTATGGCCCAGAATAATGAAATCTGGCAAAAGATTTGGTTTTCAAGCGGGAAAACGCAAGAACGAATTTTTGATTAGGCATTATCACACTCGATGTCTGGAATTCTGGATACATTGAACCCATGTAGGTGTATCCGTATATACTTGTGTTAAAAAGTGCTAATGATTTGAAACTGCAATGGGGTCAAGCTTAAAATATTATCTTTTAAATATACTTATTACTATTTTAAATCTTGTCAATGAATATACCTAGGTATTAAAGTTAAATATACCCCAGATCCACAGGTTATTGTAACTTAGCTTTGTCGAAAGCGCGACGAAGTTTAAAGTAGCAGCATGTAGTTTGGATTTATAGCGTGGAGTGTGTGTTAATGGCAATAGACTCACCCGCTATTAAAAATTGTACCTACACATACCGGCGAACTGTAGTTGCATATTAATACACCTCTGCCAAGCTCTTCGTGGAATGTCAGCGTAATAGTATGCGTATTGCGTATGCTTGCATGTTATTAACTTACAGTCCAGCCTCCATCAGCGACGTTCTGTTCGCAGTACACCTTCAGGAACCAGTAAGTGGTCCCCCTGATCTGCAAGTAGTATACGCCAGACTCTCGCATGCCTCCGTTCAGCAAGTCCACGCAAGAGTAGCCCTGGAAAGACAACACACAACATTGTAGGGTAACGTTCCACATCATACACTAAATATTACTGAATACATACGGGGACATTAAAATACAAGTGCATTTTAGCTGTCGAAATAATAAGCTTTCTACCCAACGCTCGCGCCACGGAACACAGATTCTATTCCGTGGCTCGCGCCGACGTTGTTATGAATCAGTTTATACATAGGTATTATCTAGCTCTGTGCAACGTCTTACAACATTCTGTTCGCATAGGCTTATATTATAATATTCGCGATGCCTTTAGAATGATAATATTCGCGCTCTTTAATATGCATAAAGAGAATGAGCATATGAATGGCGGCGAGGCGCGTACATAAAAAGTTAAGTACTCAAACAATGCTATCAACGTTATGTATAACGTTACGCAATATTAATAACTTTCTTTCCCTTTTGGTACTGCAGGTAGATTGATTACCGGCCCCTATGAAACTTTCTCGAGATAATTGCCATTTGTCTAAATGTCATATATTAATGTAGAAGATTACTTATACGTATACTAGCGGCCCGTGCGCAGCTTCACCTGCCTTTCCCGGTGGCCCGACAGCGGCACCTACCGGGTCCAATTGTGTGTTCAAAACATTCAGGATCCCGTTGAAATATACATACAACATTTTAACCAAATCGGTCCAGCCGCTTAGGAAGAGTTAGTTGACAAACACGATGATTCCCGATATCCCCCACCAATTTGGCCCCCAATTTTTTAAATAATTCTCACTGTTCCCCACTGGTGGACAGTAATACAAGCTTTTAAATCTTTCCCCTTGGGCACCACTGGTGGACAACGAAACAATTTTAAAAATATTGTTCTCATTGTCCACCAGTGACAGTAACACAACGTATGTACTTAATTATTCTTACACTCCATCTCCATGTAATAGGGGGCGAGCCTATTGACATAAATTGGGCACAAATCCAGACTCCGAGCTGCTATTGGGAATTTCACAGAAAACCCAACAACACTTTGCTCGGCCCGGGGATCGAACCCAGGACCTCTAGCGTAGCAGTCGCTTATGGGACCACTAGATCAACGAGGCAGTCGTGCAGGGTGAAAATAGATATTAATAAAGATAACAACCAAGAAGTCAATATCAAACCAGTTTTGTCGACCAAAGTAAGATATGTTTATAAAAAAAGTTTCTTCAAAATAACAACTTTCATCTGAATCGCACAGCCTTAGGTGGTGCACTATCGGGGTACCTACTAAGTATCACAATAAGGAAACTAGGTACTTCCTATCTCACGGTGAAACTTGTGGTTACAAAACGATGACAGTTGGTATTTTCCCTGCGATTGTGAACAAATCTTAATGCACTATGGTCTATGATTAGTGATTTATGGATTATTACTTTGATTTGCATAAGCGTAGCTAATACAATGCGTTAGGTCGTCACTAGTCGGGCAGCTGTGGGGCCCTCGCCTCAGGGAAATGAAAGTAGGAGTTTTGTTTTCATCATTTCGATTGACAAGGCGATCACGATCTGTCAATCTTTTGACTAATACGTACCTACCTAGATGTCATGTTAAACAGAATTGTTATAAAAATGTGTGGAGGGTTTCGACAGACGAAATATAATTATGCATTTGGAATCTACAGGCGACTTAATGACAAATGCAAATGATAATAATAATTGCAAATAAGTACTTTGCAGATCCATGTTAAAAAAGATAACAATAAACATAGGTACTTAATTATGAACTTCATAATATGAAGTTCAATCAGTCTAAGTAGTTGAAACCAAAGTTGACTCCAGAATCGCTCATAATTGTTGATTTCTGATTTTATAATATCTGAATTGGAGTTCAATGGCCTGCGTCAAGCAGGTCAACTCAATAAAATAATAACATTTTGTAAAAATTTATACCTACTTATTTTTATTATTATTAGATTAGATATTAAAGTCGACCTAGCCCTACCACGGCAAAGAAATGTCGGTCGTCTCTCGTTGGCCGGCTAGATGGACAGAAAAATTGAAGTGAGAATAGGAAAATGAAATATTTAATAAAACAATAAACTCGACTGCGAAAAGTATCTATCTACTAACTTAAATTCTGAAAACAAACTTTATGTAGGTAATATCGGAAATGAAGTAGGTACCTAGGCTAGGTACCCAGATACCTATCTACTACCTACTTGAATGTTGGAAAATTGTACCCAGGTACCCAGTGACAATCGTGCCATCAAGACGAATCTAATGACGTATCATTTATCAAAACAAGCGGTCATAGGAACGAATATACGGATATATACATAACATACTCGTACATACAGGTGAACAGGTCAAACAGGCCTCCTGCAGTCGAGTAAAAATGTCTTGCAAAGGAGGAGACCTACACAATCAGTATATATTGAAAAAAAGGGTGAGAAAGAAAATCAACGTCGATTTCTTTATTATGTATAAACTAAATTCTTCAGGTTTTACTACGCACCAACACACTATACACAACACAGTATACACTACACGGTAGTAGGTCGCTCAGCCTTTCGATGCAGGCCCACCCAACCTTTGTAAAAATGTTTTGAGATGCTTTTTTCAGCTGTGGACATACTTTGGCTAGTTAGACTAACGACCCCCACAAAATTATTGATATACTTATTATTTGTTATGACGCCCCGGTACATGGTGCGGTGGTGTTGTAAATAAATGTAATAAATTTACAAAACTAGTACTACGTGGGTGTTCAGTAGGAAGTTAGTTCGCAAAATTAATTACTTACCTTAAGTTAGGTAAGTTGCGAAATCACGACAACCTGCTACAGTAATAAGTGCTATTTCATGTAGATTCAATAGGTATATCGGATACTTAATAATTACAGTGAATTACATTACATTATTAGTTGCAACATTTTTTGTTCACATTATGATACACGCCTGTTCCGGTAAATTTTATGTAAGTATCCTTCAAATATCGTTCGCTCATGTGACTAAATAAAAAATATAACAATAAAAATGCCTCAAATAAATAGTCGCAGCAAGAAATGTAATATACTTATTTCAGAATTGTTGCGAACACACGGTAACCACAATGTAAGTATGTATTGGATTGCGTTCGTATTCGTAACATAACGTAAGTATTTGGAGCGACATTTTTTTACACAGGTGCGAGTCGCGCGCGATAGGTAAACAAGTTATAAAACGTTGCATCATGAGCTCCACATAACCGCCAGTTCTCGTACGCTAAGAACAATAAACACTGGTAATCATTGGTAATTGTCGCATGGTGAGAACGGCCGGTTTTTGCGGGCGCTTACAAAGGCGCGGAAAGCGCGGCCCGTGTGTATGAGTATGATGCCGAACCAGATTTACGTAATGAGAGCCACGCAACTTTCCTTGCACGGAAATGTCGCCGAGTGTCAGCTTGGAGCTTTTTCAACGACAGACTATCAGTGGGGATGTACCTAATTGCGAGGTTTAAACAAAGGCAACAAATAAGCTGTTTTTCACTACTTGCCCTATTGTCTTTTTCTTGCGTAACGTACCTACTTACCTACTTTTTAATGAACGATTCCGCGAATGATACCCGTATGACAAATACATGATAGATGGCTTTGACCTGTTTTTCCTGAATACGTATAATAAATTGAACTGTCACTCATGTTAATAGAGATACGAAAGATTCTGTTTTATTAATTACTATATGTAACTAACCTAAGCCTTATTTTGGAGGGTCGAAATAAATTGATCTAAAAAAACCTATATAACATTTTTGTTGAATTTTATTACCGATATAAACTTGTAGAAGCTTGATATAAATATATTCCGGCAACTGCATACCAGAGCATGTATTGCGTAGTATTTTGTGTTCCTTATTGCTAAACCGGGAGACGTAAATGGCAGTGTATCGGAGAGACTGTCTGCGAGTTGCACACAACTAGACCGACGGGCGCTGATTAAAATTCCGACAATACTAACTGTAATATTATACTGTAGCCACTGCCCATGTTTGTCGTAAGTAACTGTTATGATAAGAGTAAGCGCTACGTATAATCACATCATATTTACCTAGTTTATCAATATTTTTTTGGCGAATTTTATAAAATTGGAGCTTTTCTTTATATACATAATATAAAAGTCGGGTCCAAGAAATACTTGTTTAAATTAACTATACACCAATGACCACTGGAAGATGTTACACGATTCCATGCACCTGAATAAAGTTATATCATTCGCTCAGTTAGCACATATAGTTTATTAGTTGCGCCTTAAATATTTGTTCAGTGGCAACGAAAGGTGTGTTGTAATGAGTAATAATAGTATTATTTATGTAACTTTGACTCACTTTCACGTCTTTATAGTTGGCGACGATTTCCGAAGCGAAAGTGTTATTCCCGATGATGGGTTTATTCTTGACGCTAGGGAAGATGATGCCGCCCTTGCGGCTGGCAGGGCGCGGGCTGGTGCTGCCGGTACTGGCCGGCGTCACCGTCACCGTGGCGCCCGCGCTACCCGTCGAGCTCCACGTGCTGGACGTGCTCGTGCTCGGGCTGCGTTGGACATGATCATTAGTCACCGTACACCCCTACACTACACCCCATGCAACAGAACAGTAACGCTTGTGTAGGTCGTACGAGTGATACGCAAAAATCGCCAGGGCGCGCAAAATAATGTCGCTTGGAAAACATAACATTAGAATTAGCACGATCGCAATAGCCTGATTAGAAAAATAGAAAGATATCACCTGTTGTTAAATGTGGAAGAGGGCGGCATCGTTGTAGCGGCTACGGTGCTGGTAGTGGGGTCGGTGGAGGGCTCGTCGAAGCGGTACCTGTTGGGCGCGTACTCCACCAGCCGGTCGATGGTTGGGTCCAGTAGCAGCTCGGGTGGTACAGGCCGCTGCGCCAGCGTAGCCACATCATCCTCCTGTTTCTTCAACCGTTTTTCTACCATGTCTAAATTTTCAATGATCAAATTGGTTTTGAGTCGTAGGTCATTATGTATTTGCCCAATCGCGCGTTCTTGGCGTTGTGTTTGCGTCAGTAGCTCATCTGATTTAGGAACTAAATCATCAACGGAGCTTTTAGTACCAACAACTACATCCCAAACCTCATCCATCTTCTCCGACACACTCATCATGGGTATTATTTTATTTACAAGTGTGTCAATTTTACTGCTTTTGGTAACAGGCGCCGCCGTACTGGTCGCCGTGCGGTTCTTAAACAAACTGTTAACATTAATAGAAGCATCTTCAGGTTCCACTATGGCAGCGTGTACATCTGCCATCATATACAGCACTTTTCCCAAGTTTTCGGATACGAGATTTATGTGAAACTGTAATTTGCGATCAACCGTTGATACGGAACTCCTCAGTTGGTCTACTTCTTTCGTGATTTCGTTGATAACCTCGGTGTTCAAACCTTTTGCAATTTCTATAACGTTTAAATTGATAGGCTTTTTTTCACTTGCCTCGGCATTGATGTCGTCGACTGGCAAAAAGTTACTGTCGATCTGATTTTTAAGGCCTACCAGTTTCGTGTCAATGTTCGAGACTTTTTGATCTAGCGATTCCAGTTTTCGGTCAAGCAACTGGGCGTCACTTATTTTATTTTTATTTTCGGCTTGTCTTTTTGAAGTATTCTCAGTGACGCTTTCCTCGTCGCTCTGGCCTATGTGACTGAACAGTTTTAGGTCAAGGTTTCCCAGTTTTGATATGATAGCATCAGTTTTGTGTATGTTGTCATTTACTCTAGAGTCAAGCGCTTCAACTCTTCTCATTAAATGTTCCACGGCCTTGTCCAAGTTTTCTATCCTTTGTAGTTTCGTCTCTAGTGTGCTTACTATTACCTCAAATACGTTGAATATGTACTGCTCTCTGAAACAATAAAAAAACTATAAGTAAAATATCATGTTAGGTAACCATAAAATTAAGTCGACAATTATTAATTATTATTGATAGGACGATAAGGACTGGCACGGGGGTTAATTTTTTTAATTGTTCCTTCAAACTGAGTGAAATTGACATAAAAATATTATGTAATGGATGAAATAGAAACCTTAAGTACGTACTACCTACGTGCGTGCCACATAATGTATGATTGTGCCATAGAGCTAAGATACCGTAGACATGGCGCTAACCAAATATGAACTAGTTTTTGTTATTTAGTTATTCGTTTATTCCACTAAGTTGCGCAGATACTGAAAATGTTGATTAAACCTGTAAAAACCTATAAAACTTGTAAGTAGCTTATTCTATCAATTTTGTAAACTTCATGTCAAACAATTTTATGCGTTGGTGTAATAGCGGTATTCTTTTTGTCGCATTTATTTCAAATAGCAAATGATAAATTCGCCTTTCGATTTATTTTAGAGTTCTTAGGTACCGCAATTTATTACTGTTGGTTTGTCTTATAGAATTATAATCGTCTATGAATGACAACGTTGATGTGTAGGTAATAAACACAATACGTGTGATTGGGGCACTAGGAATACGCACGAATAATAATAATGTATTTGTTAGATATTTGTCAGTTTCTATTTTATGATGACATCACCAGTATTAACTAATTGTAAATAATCATTGTAAACAAAAAACATACTTGGTAGGTTGCTATAGGTTATTGCGTTGGATATGGGTGAGCATGAGACCAATAAAATAAAATTCAATTCAAGTAAAAGATCATTTCAGTGACAGATAGAATGAATAAGTATAAGTAGGTAACCGACGACGATTGAAAAAAAAATAACTTGGTATAAAAACTTACATAGTAGGTAAGTATTCCACTCATGGTAACCTAAAAGTATTTATTTAGAATAAGTATTATTTTTACCAGCATCAAACACAGGTGACATATTATTATTTAAGGTTTTAGCTAATCCCTTGTAAGTAACGAAATGATTCGGAATTCATGTGGAAGTGATCAAGTGAACCTAAGTCTTTGATCAACAATAGGCACTTAGGTATAAAGAAGTACAGCTCGTACAAAAGTTCGGATAATCTTGCAAACAGCATAGTACTCGTATTTAGCAAGTTGATTTCGAAATCTTAAACGAATGAACCTGTTATTATACATACATACACAGGTCCATAATCTTAGATATCGCTGAACCACATCGGCCTAAAGTGAAGCGAGAGGACGCCTGGTATTATGCAAATCCACAGAATATGGTAAAATCGCAGTTTGGTCAACCGGCGCAGTTTAATACCTACTGCTTGCTTTACAACCTGTCCTATCCGACACGTGAATTAACTTCCTGAAATTCAACCATCGCTAAATTGTACCAACGGCATTGACAAAATTTTGCAACAACCTCTTTCCGAATACATTATACACTAAATATTCCAGAGAACGGTGCGGCAGAATTAAATCGAACAAGCTTTGATTAATGATGCATTCAATGTACTTATTTATTTAGGTGAGGCAGCGAAATATGTTGTATGCTGTGTGCATAGCTTTTATTAGTCCAGTGATTATAAAGTGCTATGCTACTGCTACGATAGAGGTTCTAGTCGAATAGGTTTGTTTTGTATGAAATATTCAGTAAGTAGGTCGTATCGTACCTCGAAGTTTTGATGGAGTTCAAACATACCGGTATGTTTAGGTAGTAGGTACACCTCTTTCTAACCCTTCGACCGGCTTGTTTACTATTCTGTAAATATCCAAATATATAAGAGTCGTAGTCGCCTATATATTGTTGCCCAGCAATAGATAGGCTTGCTTTGATATAAATATAAATCCTGGGATATCACCGGTTACTGTGTTAATCAATCACACAAATTACAAGCGTGTCTAATTAGACACGAATCTCTATCAAATTTTATAGAGATTTGATCACTTATTGCGGAGTTATTAGGTAACTCATACAAACACGTTAATATCTATGTAATCTATGCGTTCATTGTAGTAGGTATTGCTTCCTACTCTTGAGACGCTATAGTAAAAAAATAATTCTTGTAATAATTTGTGATTTATATACTACTCGCATATCTTGCAAGGATTTCTCTACAATTGTAGCAGATAATGGTCCCTTGAACTTTGCCGTATCAAGACAATATATTAATGACATTGAGACATTTTGAGACGCTGTAATCTATCTATCTCTACTATAATAAAATTGTAAAAGAGCTGTAGTGTCTGTACATTGAAAATAAAAAAACTACTGAATATATTTCAATTTTCAGTTAAGTAACTGTTGCAAATCATATTTTCCAACATAAAAACAACCATCTTTTATTTGTAGATAGATCCAGGGATAGAGGGTGACCGCTTGTCGCATACGTTCCAATATAAACAGGGGATCGTTGTTTTTGTTTTTCTCTTCTTCGGGATAACTTTCTGATTAAATTGATGATTGATTTTTGACTAAAATTGGTTTTTCATCCTCGAGAAGTCGCGGGCAAAAGCTATTATGAAATATCATATCTATTCAGAGAAATTAATAGGATGAAAAATTTAAATGTACCTACTCGTAAGTATTTAATTCCTTTACTCAATAAATTGAAGGCAGATTTCTTGTATTAGTTACATAAGGCTTTGTTAATTGATTACCACCAATAATTAAAACAGATGGGTCTTAAGCATTATACAAGAATCTGTTAAAATTAATTGTTGTTATTTCTTTGGTGATGGCGGAATGTTACGCACAAATTGTTTCCTGGTAGGTATATACGAGCTTGAATTGATAGCCACCAATATCCGTGGGTCAAAGCTATGATATGATGGTATGACTTGTACCTACCTATATCAAATGTCATCCAATCTCTTGATGAAAGTGACAAGACAAGCACTGTGACATGTTATTGCTTTATTTAGGTATCTAGGTACTCTCTAACTTCAACCAAAAATTCTCTTCACGCTCACGTTTAAAGATTTTAGAACGAATTTCAATTAACCTAAAAAGTTTTAGTGTCCCTTAATCTGCAGGACTAATCCGAGGGCAGAACATTCTTTTGCGATTCGAATGTGGTTCAGGGTCCCAGTATTGTGTGGGGCACCGATTGCGTTCGCGCAACCCGCGCAACGCTTTGTACCCACAGACGAGGGGCCATTGTCAAACGAATATTTTGTTCTATTTGTTCCGTTCATAATGTAATTGAACGTGCTTTGTCTCCGCACGACGCGCGACGTCCGGACAGCCCACGTGCGCTGATATTTTTACAATTTTTAATCGCGAGCGGATTTACTTGCGTTTTGGACAGTTATATCTATTTGATCGATATAGGTTGTTAGTTCATGAACGCCATGTCGTCATTATGTTGGATAAAACTCTTCATGTTATCCATCACAATAGGTAGTCGTACATTTTGGTTGCTTGACATTTACCAAGTTATAAATTATCTAAGTATTATCATGAAATCGTAGTAGCTATTTAGTGACATACATGTTATGTTAGTAATATTGTTATAAGAAAATAAGTGTTGACTTAATGTTCGGGTAACTTTTTTCACGATTTCGTCTAGCTAGACCAGTCGTGGCAAAGCTATCGTAAAAAAAATCAGAAAGGATCACGATAAATAAAGTTATCCACGTTCCACTTTAGCTTTGCTAAAGCTTCACCTTTGAAGTTCTGTAAAATAATCACATTTCATTTAATTCCCTATAGGTATATTAACATTTGCTAGTTCAATTATTAAATTATTATTGTATAAATAAAGTCTCAGATAATATGCCAACATGACAAGCATACAGACCGTTTGATATTATATTTTATGGCCGAGCTTACCACAAGGACTTTATAAGAATCTAGGTATAGGTACGTACATATAATTAGTTGAAACCTAGTCTAGATATGATCGTCAATAGAGCACTGTTATGTCAGTGCTCTCCTGCTGTATTGCTACAGTTTTACTGCTAGGTACCTGTAGCAAATATTTTCATTGGAATAATACTGTCACACAGTGAGACACAGAGTCACAGTCAATAAGAGACCTTGCAACTAAGACATGGCACACACTATGCCTCATGTCATTGCGACTAATCGACGCGTAAGTAGACGCAAGGAGACGACAGGGAGAGAGAATTATTAATTAAATACATTATTTTTGTTTAAAGCTTCGCAAACTGTGTCTTATATTTCCGCGGTTAAACGTAGAATTTGCGCTGACACTAAGCCTTTTGCATTTAAATTTTGGCTTCGACTTCGACCATGTAGGTATTTAATACCACCCACGTACGGTTGTGTGTAATAGCTATGATAAGTCTAGCCTGTCGATACAAGGAGATATTTTATTTCATTACATTACATAAGAATCTGGTTGGCGGTTGTTTCTATTTACTGTTTTGATGACATAATGAGAATATAAAACAATAGTAACTAGCTTCGTGGTTATCCTATAAAAAATATGGACAACGTAATCTCAGAGGCCTTAAAAGTCACAATGATAACTCAATATGCCTACGATAATGTTCTTGTGTTACATTCAACGAGCAGTTTTATGTTTCTATAATAATGGGTTCATAGTTTTATGGCCGCCAAGCGTCTGCGCTGCTGCACCTGCGTCATATAAAAAGTTTACTACATTTTTATTGTTTCAAGATCATGAGAAAACTGTGAGCATTTCAATTTCAACGCAACCCGAAATTAGATCATAATTATTACGTAGTCAGTTTACATAACTGCATGTACTTCTGTATTAATATATTTTTTGACAATGTGTGATATTCAAAGGGGTATACCTACTAGCTTTCCGCCAGCGGAAAGCGCCCGCGTGGTTTTGATAACTCTTTTCCGTTCCGTTTTTGCAACATTGTTCATTGCTACTCCGCTACTATTAGTCGTAACGTGATAGTATATAACCTATAACCTTCCCCGGTAAATAGGCTATCTAATATTAAAATATTTTTTCAAATCGATCCAGTAGTTTCGGAGCCTATTCAATACAAACAAACAATCAAATATTTCCTCTTTATAATATCAGTATTGATACTGTTCTGTAGCTGAAACTATATGTTAGCGAGCATCTCTGCTGGTGTAATGCTAATCCTTCACAAAATTTCTGGTAGAGCTACTGTTAAGATTGTTCCTTACATTGTTTTTTAGTATGCAATAAAGAATATTCTATTCTATTCTACTGCTACAACATATATCAACGTATTGCCGACACGGATACAGGCGTAGCAGATATTGTGTGGCTGCATGATGTACAGCGCCCTTACAATATCTCCGAGTCACGACTGGGTGCCTACTACCGTTACAATGCAATGCTACATAGATGTTTGCTAAGACATTACGTCGATATTCTCTCTACGATGTTGTCCACGCAACAGTGACAGCTGTCTAGTGAATTCGTCTGACATCTCGTGCAACAGCGCACACATTTAGTATTCGTCGTTTCCTTACACGTTTCAATGTATTTTTTTTCTAAGTGTAGGTTCTTACAATAAACTACAAACTAATTCACAGTATGCAACATTTACACAACTTGATTTAGAATGACGTTTTCACATCCTACCTATTTTGCCATTCTGTAGACCAAAGGAAAGTAATTGGAGATCTATGTTGCTTGCAATAAGAATCAACATCTTTTTTTTAGGAAAACACATTCCTACGTTCGTGACTTGCTGTATGGATCTTGTAAATAAAATTTAAATGCTGTTTGTTGATATCGCATCGTTGATAGCGCATCACGTGATAACGGCTGGATCAAATTGGCTATTTAAAATAAAATCAGGAATAAGGTTTTATGGGAAAGCGAAAATACAAGGGTTGCCCAGAAAATCGGTAAATTCGGTAATCGAGGACCTGCTATTTTCACTAGGGTTTTTCAATTTTGACAGCACATCGTCTCCCGGGTCAGCTAGTAAAGAATATTGGCCCACCTATTTATAAAAATATAATTAAACTTCGTGGTCTTTACATTCTAAGGTTCTTGAAACAAGCAAAGTGCGAGAGGTGTGTTAAAATTACAAATTAACAAACGGCACATTGTCAAACTAGAAAGCGAGTTCACACAGTAATAAAGAGTTTTTATATTTTTCTGATGATATAATCTAACATTCAAAATTTCTAGAAATAAGTGTTATTAATTCGGTCGAACAATTTAAAACCTAATTAGTTACGTCATTAATTCTTTTTCTACGGATCCATTGACTAAGTCCATATAACAATAAACTTTATATATATTAGGTTAAACCGCTATTGTAATCATTAATATAAAACGTTTCCTCAGGATATTGAAAAAACCTAGGAAGATACATATATTATCTGATAGAGATATTATCTATGACATGTTAACATTACATATAAATTACTCTGTCTTTCTTTATGTTATGTTTGCACGACTTCATTTAGGCATTTCACCTTAGGGCTGTTTTGTTCCCAGAAGAAATCAAACTTACCGCTATCTCCGTCTAGGTCTTTTCATGCACTAGATTACATAAAGAGAAGGATTCCTCCCTTTACCTAATATAGTGCTTGAAAAAACAAAACAAAACAATTTACATAGAGGTATTGCTCTAAATATACAATAACTCACACCTACTTATAACATTGTTAATTTTTAACGGGTACCGACGCAAGATTTAATCTAGAACATAGATTTATTGCTAGGTATGATTTGTTAACAGTTTCACACATTAATAATATCTATTCAAATAAGACTACATTTATATCCGCTGAAATGTTGAAATAACTACCTAGAGCAATTTGTAAGACTTATTAGTGCAAAGTTTTTTATTACTAATCTTAACATATAGGTATTATGAAACGCACGTGGTCTTGCTAACTCGCGAACAGTTAGGGTTAACCAAGGGGAACCGGTTATTACATTGATGTAATAACCGTGACTGTATATTAACAACTCGACTTAACTTTTAGATTGGGGCAATTTCAGTATACTTAGGTACTTAAGATTTATAAACTTAAAGGTCCTTTAAGTTAATCCTTTAAGTCCTTTAAGTTAGTCCTTTAATAAAGGATAGGAATAAGTTTAGCGATGGCGTACCAACCTATGGTACGCCATCGCTAAACTTTGTCCTATGTCACTTTGATCATAGAGATTGGATGACATTTGACGACATCATCAAATATACGAACAATATTCTATTCGTAAAAGTAATTTGATCCAATCCTGGGCCAAGATATTTGGCCACTGACTTACCAACCGTAGAGTCATGTCACCAGAGAATTTTATCGCTAGCCCTGCTGGAGTGTCAATAGTGTCATGGCTCCGATAGGGCAAAAGTCAGCGAAAAAGTCGGCATGTGTGAATTTTAGTCAATACGAGTCCGACATAAGTACCCTGCCGCCTTAACTGGTACGATCCCTAAGGATTTTCCGCGGATCAAACAAAGGATGTTGGCTTAGTGACTATTATGGCCAGCCGACAGTGGTTACATATAAATCGCATTATCAGTTAAAAACATAACAAATAGGTTATTGATTGATACAAATTAATCAATTCCTAACAAGAGATTTGAATGTATATAGTCTACTGCAGTGCATAAACCGCTATAACAATTAATTAATCAATATTTTTTTATAGACTTCTCATTATTATCTCTGAAATAGTAGGTAGAGCAATCTAGAGCAGTTTGCAGGATGTTGTGAAAGCCGCACGAGATAATTAATCATTCAAAAGTCGCCGTGATGCGTCATCGAGGTCGCGTTAAAAAGTGCAAGTCCGAGAAGACAGGAAGACGCTAGACATGTAGAGCCAATAAATAATCACTTATACCTTGTACACAAGATTTACTTGCACACTTTAAATGAGAGTGACATCATAGAAGTTTGTTTTATTTTGACTGCGTGTGCTGTCCGGCTTCCTCCAAAAGTCGATCGAAGCGGTTGTACCGTGGAGTTCGGTAAACAAAAAAACGATATTAAGAATAAGGTAATCTGGGAAATCCATATACCTAAGGTTTTTTAACTACTAAGGTGGCAATCAAGCATACGATACGGCCCGCCTGATGGTAGGCGGTTACCGTAGCGTAGCCGTAGCCACGCTTACAACACCAGTACCTCAATCATGAGTTCTATCGAATGGCTTTCGATAGGTTTTTACGCATCGAAACGCTGTAATCTCATAGCAAATTTTAGTTCCTTACGTAACCGCTAGAGGCGCTGCGAGGGTTTTCCATTCAAATATTTTACGGCGTCGTTAGCGAGCCTAGTGAGAAAAACTCATGGTCGAGGCACAGGAGTATCAGTCGCGCGTTGTCGCCCCTTTAATACCCTATGTTCGTGAACATTTCCTAACATTTAAAAGCCACTTGCTGAGTTAAACTTGCAAGTAATTTCACGATTTTATCAATGTACGATTATTGCAGCTCTATATTTGTAGTTAAGCGTTCAAGAATGATGAATTGGTACTGCATTGAGTGTTGCAACTGTCCGTAACTTTATTAAATGACAACTCGTCTAGACTCGGTATTAGCGACACAGAATATGTAGGCACCTGTTTAGGCAATATTTAGATATAGTACTAAAGTACCTGCAAAGGCGGAGGAAAATTGCCGCAATCCGATCATGTTCATTAAAATTCAGATTTGTAAAATTACTCCAGAATTTAATTAAGGTATACAGATACTATAGAAGCTAATCTAATGGAGCGAAAATTGTTATAGGTGTATACGTAAAATAAATTATAATTGGTTCATGAATATCGCCCGATAAATCTTTAACTAGAGAGTCTTGAGAGATTTAAGGATAATAAGTATTTATCTAAGGACATTGTTTGTTATGCCGATGTACATTTTTAACAAAACTTTACTACTACCTTACTATCCCATCTTAGGTCTCGCTGGCAGAATTGTGTTGTCTGATTTTGTACCTCAACGAAGCAACATTGCCTAAATATTTTTACCGAGCTCTCCGCCAGCGGCTTCGCCCACGTGGTCTAGGTATTATTTACAGCCCTTACAGGCCTTTAAAAAAAAAGAAGTAGTCCAATGTCCTTTCCCAGGCTCTAGACTATCTCCGTACCAAATTTCATTTAAATCGGTTCAGTAGTTTTGCAAAAAATACAGACAGAGTTACTTTCGCATTTATAATATTAGTAAGTATTTGTCTGTTCTCGCAAACTGCAATAATCGTGATCTTACAACATTATCTATATTATGGTTTGTTGTTCGCTAGGAAGCAATCAGTAAGTATCAGGTTTGTGTTGTTTAGTCAGCGGGCGGTCCGATTTGTATTCGTATTGGTAATTTATAATTATACTCATGTGTCTCTATTATATCACCTGTATTTATCTATTCAGAATATTAACTTGAGAAAGGGACAGCATTTTTGTAATTTGATAACAGTTTCCAATTAATAGAAAGCATGTAAATATTACACAATCACAAAATATTAATTGCCTACAGTTTACTATATAATAGTTAAGTGATTATTTCCTAAAAGCCTTTCACTGGTTCTTCTGTAAATAAGTTTAAAATAAATTGGTCGGTCGCTTGCGCCGGTGTAGGTAAGCTTGATAAATCTTCGGACATGTACTGACATAAGTTACACGTTTGACATGACTGACGTATCTCGTCCAAGTATTCGTACCGCGCCATATTTCTATCGCATAACGACTGAATAATTATATCTGATTCTGTTTAAGAATTTGGCCAGTGAGTTGACTAATACGGTCACACGACACAGATGTATGCGCAGCCGCCGCGCGCCGCGAGATAAACACATGGTTAATATTAATGTGCAGTCGCCTACGAGTTACGAGGGCGCCGCCCGCCGCGCGACCCCACGCCTCATGTTTAGCCTGCTCCGATTTTATCTAACAACATATTATCAGTAAATGACATAATTGTAATATTGATTTATTATAATCCTATTGAAGTCTAACTTTTAGTGGCATTGTCAACTACACAGAGATTTGCAATTTTTGTCCCTGAAAGTTTCATTGTATATTATACCTACAAGTTGATTGTTTGCTTGAACTGCACTGAACAACAGGAAATTTAATTCTACATACATTTTAGGTAGCTGTTAAATTTAATCATTATCACGACCGGCTAGAGCTGCCTCAGCCAAGTCGTTGCCACAACTTGTGTTGACAAATAACAAACCTGACTCATTTTGAAATAGGATGAAGATCAATAACGAGTACATATTAGAACCAGGTTCACCGAGCGATACAATCGGTTCGAAGTAGATTGACGGCTCTCGCCCACCGGGGAAAGGGGCTTACATAATGTTACATTACTTATGTCTACGTGAGTAAAATTTGTGAAGTATTGACGCACGAGTATGACACGGCTGACGGCATGTGGTTCGCAGGCGCACCGACACGGCTCGTTAATATAGTTCACTCTCATCGGCACGAGCCACCAATAACTGTGCAGTGTGCACCTAGACACATCGGCGCCGACATCAGAAAGTGAAATAAATGTAGTGCGCTGACTGGTTAGTTACATGTTTAAGAGGTTACGACTGTTACATTATTGAAATCATTACTATAAAATTATATAAATGTTTTACACCTTCAAAGTCATAAACCACAGGGTTTTCCGATACAAAAAAAATATGATTTTGTTTTTCGCTGTAAAGGTTTGCAGCCGCAACAATATAGACCGTTTTATATATTTTCACGGTTGGGTACATACTATAATAGAATTACGCGATTGGTTGAAATGTTATACTAATGAAATATATTCTAATGAGGCAGCCAGAATAATAACAATATTGCCAGTATTTAATCTAAAAGTTGCCAATACTTATTGAATAACGCTATGTAAAGAACATTTAGTCTCCAAAATAAATGACGAAATAAATAATTAAATTAGGCCCTGATAGGTGTGTTAATAAATTTTTCAACACCTTGTAGTTTTGCTGCGGTATTTAATAGATATTTTGTAATAACAAAAGCCACGTCCGCGAGTTATTACGGTCAGTAAGTACGTGCTCTATTATTTTTACATCAAAGCTGACAATTTCATAATGACGACTGCTCTTGGTTGAGAATTTTGTTTTCGAAATCACCGTTTATTCGGTGAATGCAGGGAATTGACAGCAACGAGATTTGACATCTCATTCTGATAAAAGAGCTAGATAAGATAGTGATCTTAGATAAGTGAATGTGGTCTGCCTGCGTGGATACACTAGCGATAGAGACAAGTGATTTAAGACACCTCCACTACCAGTGACGTAAAAAAATGTTTTAGACATTTCACAGGGAGGTCTAAAATATACACTTTTGATTAATCGTAACATTAATCGCTAACACTCGGCTGCAGGCCATGCTACGCGTTACCAGTACACGTTGACCTATCATTATTCGTAAGAAAGCCCAATTATTCAACCCTCCCTTTAAGTTAATAACTAACTTATTACTCTAAACGAATCAAGAGCGATCCATTTATCTGTATGCCTTATTGCCTATACGTTTATTATATCCGCCGCCGGCGCAACATCGGTAACGTAAATGGCTATAATTTGCCAGTTTTAAAACAAAGGGCTCGTAATTACGTTAACAACGAACGAGGTAACCCTTGGACTGACGCTGAACAAACTTTATAAATATATAAACTATCCGCCAGTTTAATGTTTTGATCGTAGCCTGAAGATTCATGAGCATACTTATCTCTTGTTTTATTTTATTATTTTATCATGGACTAACTGCGTGGAGATTGTCAGTAAGAATTAGCTTTATTTTCCATAACAGCATTAAACAACTAAGGCTGGAAAATGAAAGAGAGAGGACTCAGCGAACACAAAATAATCATGGCCATTGCTGGACAATACTGGCCTGGAGTGAACGGACAGACTTCATCATAATCTGATGAGCTATTCCGGAGTTTCATGGCGATTCTTCTCCAACCCCACTTATTGGAACCGAAATTACTTATTACAGATATGTTGGAACAGTTGTCAAAATATCGAAGTTTTACTTATATCGTTGTCTTTATAAAATTACAAACTAAAGATAGGTAAGGACCGAGACGAGGTTCTAACGTTCGAACTGACGAATATATGTATGTTTGTGTAGTGACATATACGTAGTGTGGTTACATTATTTCGTAGCGCTAATCAGGCTAAAAGGCTAAATTGACTAATTCCTCTATGGATTCAGATTTGAAAATTTTTATCCGAATTAGACATAGTTGTCTATTTTGAATCGTAATGATGATTCAGCAAAAGCGGCTATGATGAAAATAACGTAAAAAATTTAAATAATTTTTGGGTCATAAATTTACTGAATTTTCTTAAACAATAACTTTCGTCTAATCATCTGGATCTATCTGAGTGTTTGTATGTGTAGGTACCTATACATGTGTGGGCTTTAATATCAACTCGACTCAGAAGAAAACGGACATGAGAAACTCAACTACTAGTGTAAGTAATAGTTGCCTATTAAGTGTTTACGACTAGATTAATTGCAAATTCAATTTTATTACTGCTAACCATAACTACTGGACAAGCTATAGAGCAACATGTTGTTGTAATCATGGAAGTGTCAATGTTTCTAAGTACATATCGCGACAGTTATCTCTACAATATTCTTTGAAATGCAACTTCACGGACCGTTTAACATTTTCACGTCTTTTGTAGAGATTAAATGGATTTAGGAACTGTAATTACTATTTTGTAATGAGCTAACAAATTGACAATGTGTAAACCATGTACCTAAATGTATTGAATAATTTTCATACAGAGGGACGTTAAAGAGGGTATTTATTTCATTTATGAGATGTGAATCATCAGTGCCTATGATGAATCAAAAGTGGCCTTTTTAATAGATATTGAAATGAATTCATACAAACATAATCTTTTGCTGAAAGATAATACTTCGAAATTAACAATAATTTTTAGATCACACCTATATAATATTACGACTACGTATCATACATTTATTTTATTATATCGAGGCAGTTAGCAGTTAATTTTTTATACAGGGACTAGCTTTGAACCCCTCGTGTTTTTTATAATCATCTCGTTTTTACTAATCTCATGAATTTCCAAAAATACTGTATTTTGGCTCACCTCTGTTATGTATAAGGAACTCCCGAGCAAAAGCCGATTTCGAAAGATGTCCATGAGCACTCCAGATGATTATATTAAAATCCTTTAAAAAACAGTTTTCACAGCTTCCGCGCCTATCCGTTTACCTCAAGATTATTTACCTGAAACAAATGAAAAGTATTTATTAGTTTTACATTGCGATATACATGTATGGGATTGTATGATAAGTACAACGGCTGCTTTACACTAATTATTTACCGGCTGTAAGGACATAAACGACATATAGACATATATATAACCGAATTAAGTATATATCCTAGTACTAGCAAGTTAATTTCAGATTCTACTGCGAATACCCCTGTAACAGTAGGTATAATAATAGTACGGCTACATAAGATATTTATTGTCGTTCTCGTGTGCCTGTGGGAAAGAACTCAAAACGCGAATAGTACCAATAACAGTTATATAATACTAACTTCTGTAACACGAAGATCATAAATTCTGAATTATTTATTTATTAGATTTGTAATGTTTATTTTATAATCCCATATTACCAAATTATATATATTATTTTATTTTCTAATACAGCCAGAAGTGTATCTAGGGCCAGAAATTGTAATAATAACATGGACACAGTGTAATAAAATTAACATCGTGTCTTGATAAACTATCTAGACTGTATCTACTTATATGGCGTTTATTAAATAAAAAAGTAACTGCCGTTGCCGTCACGTCTCACTATGATAGCTTATTGCTTATCAGATTTAAAAGTCTTAAAGCTAAAGGTATACCTAAATAATTATTATAGACGTAAGGAGAAAGTGAGACTGCCATTCTTTCTGTATTATTAACCAATCAATGTGAGATTCTCCTTCATGCAATGGCAATGGGGCGAATAGTGTTGTTGCATTGTAAGCTTCGAGCTGAAGCTTAGAGAGGTTCATCCCTAAATGGGACTTCCAGCTTACTACGACTACGTACTACATCCAGCCCGCCAGCCAGCTAACAGTTCGGCGATTGCAGCCCTGGTGGTATGTAGATATCAAAGTATCTCAGGTTGGCAATTTAAACGTTATGGATTAACCGTACCAGGAAACTATAGGTGTACATCAGCCAGTATTTAAATTTAATTGTAATTATTATTCTATAACTAAGTATGGGTACCAATAATATCAATTAAACTATTTAATACCCTCTATTAAAGCAGTAAAAATGATTGATTACACTTTTTGCATAGACACTGGTTAAGTATATCGAGTTTATGATAAATTTATAGTCGTCCATTATGTTTAATTTCGTTAATAACGTTTCACATGCTATATTTTCATGACATATTACATGCGAACTTATGTTTAGTCTGGTTTGTTACGACAGGAGGCGCAGTAAAATGGCCGCTTTTGACGAATCATAATATGATACTCATTATAAAAATTGATAAGGATTTGCTACGGTAGAATCATTTCAAGAATATGGCTTCATTCTCAATGTGGCCTTTTAAGCCCCCTCATATATAATATGTTCAAACTATTGGGTACTGTATCAAGTTATTAAAACAGGTAGGGTATGTGCACACTGTCGTATTTTATAACTTGTTATACTTCTGGGAATAAAGGCATGAAGGTTTTATGTTTATGTACCTATAATTTTATGATTACTTACATACATCTTAATAGTTCAATCAAATATTTTATAATTATTGTGAAATAAAACATGATTCTGTACACAATTAACGCAATCACAGTAGATGAAAAAAGTAGAATTTAAAGCAAAAGGCGATTATATATTTTGAACATGGCAACCAAACATTTTTGCCCCGACAGCGACATTTGGAGCTGTATCTTTTATTTTTGCATCAAATAATATGAGGAACTAAACAACAAAATATCTTTCATCTTTCTTTGAAAAAATACTATATGTTATGGTATTTTACACGATTTTTAATCATCGGATTGATACTCAAATAGGAAATAATTAGATAGGTAAACAATCTTCTTAGGAAATCCTTATTACGATAATAGGATGATCCTGAAAATGCTTTGTAAGTAGACTTAAGTTACTGCTAATAAACTATTTTAAACGTAACGCAAACCACAGATTCAGAATTACCTATTTTGATTTATTTATAGAGTGGTAACAGTTCTCAGTTTAATTGACACCGAGGTCCGGTCACTAAATCCGACAATGAGTCAAGACAAGTCAAGTTATTTTTGACACTATTCAATTACTGCAATTTGTACAAGTATTTAACCCAATCTATCAGCGCCGAGCACGTCTCTGTTATTATTGACATATTTGTATTCAGGAGCAAAAAATGGTGTCATTGAAATCTGTCATACAATTTGGAGTTTACCAATATCACGACCAATATCTGCATTTTTTTATTATAAATTTGAGTGCGTTTGGCAGCATCTCGCCTGCTAGTAAGTAGCCTGCATTCCATTTATGATTAGATTATCATCGGCTTACTGTGGATTCCTCTATGTAAATTAATTTTTTTTTAAAAGGGACTGTAAGTTTGACATAACAGCTATAGATGAAAGTCATAGTATCGTATATGTAGGTAAATAGTGGCCATTTCTGAGTAGTGTGGAGATAATCTCATCATCATATCAGCCAAAACAGGTCCACTGTTAAACAAAGGCCTCACCATAGACTTCCACAGGGACCGGTCGTATGTTGCCTGCATCCAACGACCTCCAGCGACATTTACCTGATCGTCGGTCCATTTCGTTTCCGGCGTGCCACGCTGCGCTTTTGAAGAAGTTTTCTGCCTCATTCGGAGGAAATCAGTGCTATACTTAGGTATTACAGATTAATTACTCGCGGTGCTTCCTAGACCCCCACACGTAAGGAGCTATGTCGTAACACTGTTGTTACGGTACTTACATAGAAAAAGCTACATGTTTATATAAATAGGTACCATTTCATTTTTATAGTTCGGGTAATCATCATGCACTCTCCGCCGCCAGGATGCCGCCAGGCGGAATGGTATGTGCACTTATTCGACTTAAACCATACTTTCTTTCCCTTACTATCACTATAGTTATCACATATTGCACGAATCCAACAGACTGTGGTCTAGTGTGACAGATGACCAGGCCTAAAAAGGTCCCTAGTACTTGTGTCTCCGTGGACACTCTACCTAAATCAACTTTTAATTTCATTAATATGTAGCAGCAAACGTATGTCACGTTGCGGTTTATGTTCCTATTAAGTTAAAGCTCCAATAAGTGCAATGCAGCTAACCACGTTTCGATTCGTGTGATATGATAACGATCGCCCGACGCATTAGTGCATGCCAGTTGTATAATGAACGAGTATTTGTCTTTTGCCATACATTACCTACTCTTGTTAGACTAGTTATGGACAGGGCGAGCCAACAACCGCCTTATATACTTGTACGTGACCACTTTGATAGATACCATTCAAAACGAATAGCAATCGCTTACAATTTCACAATAATAAAATTGGCATAGTTAGATTACCACAGTTACGTCTTTGTGGAGGTTCCAGCTTATAGGTTATGAACTCTTTCTTTCTAGAACAGATTCACTGTAGTATCTGGACTGTTACCGCACTGCAAAGAAAATTACGCAAATTTTACGCGTTTGTGTATGTAAGTACCTACCTTATAAAATTATAAAATGTCCTCATTTATAGAACAAGGAAAATAACGGAATTGTCTTAAAAATGTTGAAGAAATCACGACGATATTTTCGGTAATAATGTTATGTATGTATGTTAATTCACAAAATAATAACATCAAATTATCCGTGTGAACTAGGCTTAAGTGAAAAAAGGTCGTGCTTATCGTATCACGTAACAGTTGGCGTATTGCAGCTGACGATTTGATCACGAATTGTAAACAAAATAAAAACGAGACTTGAGAGTCCGTGAGCGGCGGGATGTTAACGGTGCGCGGTATACCGATGCCGGTAGTGCGGCATGGCGGCCCCGCAGTCAGAATCTCAGATACTATCTCCCACATGCATTGCACTGCACTGTCACGTCAATTAAATCATTATTAGATCACTTTATAGCACATTTGAGGTTGCATCTGTGACGCAAGATCACGAATCGTCAGTCGGTTTGTAATGGTAAAAATATTGCTTAACAATATTGATTTAAGAATATTTACCGATGTTAATGGTATACACGTATAATTCATGTGTTTACATAAAAATTACTGTAAATATAGTAATTATTTAACTGTCTCTTACGGATTTTCCTCAATTTTGTTTTACTTTCATTTTCATTTCTCGTAATTACGTCCTGTTCGGTGTTCCACTGCCCTACAGTTAACTTCGAGTAGTAACCTACCACAGAGGAGAACTTTTATGAACAAAACGCAGTAAGATTAAACGGTTGAAGGACGCAATGTGGGTAGACCATAGACATGGGCTGGTCAAGTGTGAGCCTATATTATAAAATATAATTATTTTCCAGCGACAAGTTAGAAGAAACAATAGAAATATGTGTCCTTGTAATATAATAAAATTATGTTAATGACAAACATAGAATACTGATCCTACCGATCAATTGGTGGTCTTTGCTTGAGTGACGTCATTGAGATCATCATACCCTAAGTCGTACTGTAGGTGTAGACATCCTTTTGGATAGAGAGGAATTAGAATGTAATATACATAAGTGTGTATTAAACACATATATGGCATATGATATGTCATGTCTTTAATCCACTATACTGCCTTTAGCAACTCAACAAGATCCACTTACATTCGGAGGAGGTGGTTGTAATGTGATACGGAGGTTGTTTTGTTATTTAGTTAAATTAGCCTACCTATTGCGTTTTTTTACATCTAATCAAATATTGGGTGTCACTATTAGAACAGGACATTATTATTACCATGGGTATAGCGATACCAAAAACTGTTAAATATCGATAACCTTGGTGGATTTTTATTCATGAATAATAATTGCTTCACCACACAAATTGCTTGCAAGGCAATATCTGTTGGTAACATGACATCCGCTGCTTGGTCACTGCGAGAAACGTCGTAGTCAATAATTAGAATTTTACGACTTTGACTCATTCGATATTTTATATTATATCTATACATAACTATCTATATATAATTATGTATATAAAAGGCAATGTCCCGACTGACATCAACGCCCTGCCTACACTACTGAAGATAGATTTGAGAGGATTTTATACTACACTGAGGTGTCATTTATGAAGGATTTTTCGAATTTCATCCCCTTAAGGAGTGAAATAGAGAGCTAAAGTTGTATGAAACTTTGGTTGTTATTCGTGGAACAAATATAAATACTTATTTTATAGCTTGTGCAAAAAGGGTGATGGTAGACTAAGACTAAGTGTGGTTTTATAGAAAACTCACTTGCTATCATTTGAATGAACTTAGATATAATCTTTTAATTGCAGGCCCTCCGCTTGTAATACTAATCTACGATCTTGTATGCCCAATAGGCAGGACAAAGTTACTAAAATTAATATTTAACACCTGTTTGTATTAACCTATGCCCACAATAAAGAGATTTGATTTAATTTGATTTGATCTGTAAGGTGACCACAGCTCTGAATCTCTGATTTGTTTAACCCAACATGCAATCAACCTACTTACTAAACAAAATAAACAGTTACAGAGATATTCCATTACATTTTCAAAGTAGACCTGTGCCTAGATTTATCAAACGGAGTTATAAGAACTAAGTAAAAATCCCTTATGTCAAATTAATTATTTGTGTCAAACAACGTAAATATTATATTCTTAAGAACTCAAGTGCGTTGACCCCGTGAAGTTATAGTTAGGTAGATGATTTTTTTTTGTCATTTAAATTCAGTTTCATCCGAGGAAAATAAACAGTATAATTTATCAGAGTTTTTATTTTTATTATTGTAGGTATTTAGAATCTTAATTAGGTAACAAGATGTTACGTAGAGATGTTGACCTTTGACAGCCGAAAAAGTAGGAGGTCGGTTGTAAGTTTTGTTTATTAACAAATGAAACTTCAAGTGAATTGTATGTTTCCCACTTTCATTGTGCTGCTTGACTACGTTTATCATTATCAGCCTATATTTTCCCATTTCTGGATGTAGAACTTTCCTAATGAACGCTAATCCATTCTCATCTCATCATCCAGTCGCCGGCACCGGCGGGAATGTCAATCTTCCAAGTCTTTTGAGAACTGGCAAGACTTTGATGATTTCTCAAAATGGATGTTTTAAACTATTGTACCCGTGATAAGGAATGCAACGATTATTATTTTTTTGCACTGGCAAGTTTAGATAATTATACGGCCCTGGTGTTCCAACGTAGTTATTAATATTTGAGGAGTTACCTTACCTCAATCCACTGAATGAAGTGTTGAATAAAGGTAGAATAAACGATTAATGACAATTTCAAGACAAAATGTGTGTGTGTATACATATATCGGGGCTTCAACCCGTATTCTAACGGTACAGCACTAGAAACTCTGCGGTGCCGGTGTTACGGTGATTAGTTCCCCCGTGAGAATCTTTTAATTGAGAAAATCCACATTTTACCTGATTCATTGATATCGGTATGATGGTCTGATGGTAGTCGCGTATATATGACATATATGTATATTCCACCACGGTGTTATAAATCCAGAAAATAAGTAAACTTTAGTGTGCCCTGAATCTTGAAGATACTTTGAAGTATGCTCTGATAGAAGCCGGCGCAGAGGTCGGTGTTTATGGGCCGTTTATCAGACCCAGCAAGGTCTCAGCCACTGACACTAACCACGACTAGTTATCATTACACGCAATAGTGCGCCGGAGCACACATCAAATACGTGTAGGTACCTATAGTATGTGTTACTGCGCAGATGATGTGATTTACGTGGGTGAATAAAGGTCATATTATAATGGAGATTTAGCTTAAAGTTCGACACATCTATCTAGGAATGATATAGGGTTCTGATTTATGGAAACTTGTTAACTGACAACTTAGGAAATAATCCAAGAACGAAGCCCGTAAAAACATAGACAAAGTAATTTGGGTAATATATAAAAACCCATCCCAGTTCCAGAATATCTATACCTATATCATAAATATATCCTAAAGCCCAATACCGTGTGTCAAATCGTACCATGTTTCTTTTTGTAGGACAATGCGTAGCAATCGGTAATTGATGTTATTCTTGCACGTTAGCATGTTGAATATTGATACAAGAAATGTGTGAAACAGAATTCAATTATTTTCACGCCTACTGTTTATGTTTAAGCTATTCCGATTGATGTCATCGAACCGCTACGCCCCGCGTCGTACCGCGTCACGCGACACAACAAAACAAGTGAGAAACTGGAAATAGTTTCAATATACTTGTTTATCTACTCTGCAATGATATTATGGCATGACGGATTTATAATAATTTCATAAGAAGAAGGCTTTTGCGATGGCGATACAACACTTCTTACTTCACTTGTTTTCTAGGTTGGTTGGGCAGTAGGTAGGTACATTTCTGGTTTTACTGGAAGACGGCAAAAAGCCAAAAGGAAGGGTAATTGGTGAAGTAGGGAATTAATATATTTACGTATGTTCCACGTATGTCAGCGTAAAACTAATCAGCTGATTTTGTTGAATGAGATAACATGGATCCGTTATTAATGTTATTATGGTTCGGATACCAAAGAATTTTTTATGTACATATACATTAATACACATACATCATTAAAACATAATATGTTACAGCGTAGAATATAGCGTCACGCTTGTTTCCCATTGGGGTAGGCAGACTCTATATGTATAGATTTTCACTTGCTACGACCTTGGCACACCACATAGTCCCAATGCTTGCTCGTCGACTTAGGATCCCTAAGTATAGGTAACCTTGCTTTTTTTACTCAACTCAACTTTCAACAACTCTTGTATTCGTACTCGCCATGTATACTAGGGGCTCAGTCGAGGCCATGGCTTGTGGGATCACGACTCTATTTCAGGCCCTACGTGACTGAAATACTCCTTCGCGTGACGGTCGGCAAGTCATAAACTCAATAATTGTTTTATTTAATACAATACTTAATATACACAAATGAAAACCGATTTCGATAATTGTAACTGAATTTAATTTAATTTTAATTTAATTTAACTTTAATTTTTTGCGACTTGCCTATGATGTCTACGGAGTCCATAATTCAACAATGTTAAAATAGGAATTGTTAAACTCTGTTGGTATCTGCGATACAAGCCCCGAGCTTAGTGCAGTAACCACCGCAAAACCATTCTGTGTATTTTATTTGAAATAAATTTTGATTTGATTTGATTTGAATAAATCACAATTATTTTAAAGAGGAAATGACGGGAATATAAGTTTCATTGCTTTTGGCAGGCACAAAACTTTCAAAAACAGTGGTGCCCGTGCAGTAGCTACAATCACTTCGCATTGCGATAAAACCTATAAAATATATTTGAGTCTAAGTACCTACTGTTATTATATTGTGTTATTACACTTATAAACCAGCTCGCATTCATAAACCCAGGTACCTACCTGGGTTTTAATGTGATAACGAGTCAATAAACTTAGTTCAATAAAATACATCAAAAATGGAAAAAGAACGACAGCTTTACAAAGAAGCTTTTAGTTTTAATAAAACATTTTAGGCTTTGTTTTTTGTGTGCCCTCGATAGAAGAAATAGTTTATTAAGGGGCTCGTGGCTAAGTAACAACTCTGCTGATCCATCTATCTGAAAAGCCTACACTCTCCGCCGTCGGACTGTGGGTGGATGTAGACCTCTCCGTGTCTAGAACTTCAAGCGTTAGCAGTCTTTCTTAGGGCCACTAGCCTAACGAGTTAGTAAGACAACTAGATGTCAGAATAACGAAAAGGCTAACCGCCTGTTTATCCGCCTGGTCATCAAAAGCCCATACAAGTCAGCCCAAATTTGTACCGAAAGTACATGTCAGCTGTCAAGTTGATAGTTTTTACCATGAAATCAATATGAAAAAAAAATATATATTTATAAAAATCTGCCGTAATGGCGTGCGTTTGACATTCCAAAACGAACACTGACAGTTTTTACTATGAAATCGTTACGACATATATTATAATAGTGTGCCAAAACGGCGTGATTTTTCTCAAATTAAAAGTTTTTTTTCTCATCCCCCAGCCAACATTAAAAAAAAGTACGACTAGAGTTTTAACCAGCATAATACGCGGTATTTTTTCCAATAAGTCTACCTTCGGTAAATCATTTCGACCGATTTCGATGACTTCCTTTGGTTGCGGTCTGCGTATAGCAGAAGCTTCATATAAAAATACCAAACCCAACCAACCAATGTAACCAATCCAAGCAATGTAACCACATTTGACTTAATTTGGTGAGATTGGAGGCAGACCCTTAAAACGCAAACCTATCTTAGCATTAGAGAACGCTTTCAAATAGCACTGTCCTGAGTGCTCTATCCACTAATGGCATGAATGTTATACTCTCTCTCTCTCTCTCTCTCTCTCTGGGTCGGTCCCTCATGTCTGAGGATCGTGGTCAGCATCAGGGTTACATCTGGAGCGGATATTCTGTCTCCATCGGTTTCTGTCCAGCGCGTTTCGCATAACCGTGTAGAATTTGGAGGCCGACGAGTCTTTTACTTGATCGGTCCATCTTGTTGGTGAACGACCGCGCGATCTTTTGCCTTCGGTGTTCCCAACCACAATCAGTTTTTCCAAACTTACGTCGCCTTTACGCATTGTGTGGCCGAAATATGCAAGGATACGCTGTTGGCTTATGGTGGACAAGCGAGTTTTTATGTGAAGCTGGGTAAGGATCAATACATTGGTGCGTTTCGCAGCCCAAGATACTCTTGGCATTCGTCTCCAGCACCACATATCAGAATGTTATACACAGTAACAATATCTATAGAACACAGTACATAAGTATTATGCTATATGAGCAGATTATTTAATCATTTTGGTGATCGGATAGATATTTGTTGCACATCACTTCAGCAGTTTAAGTCCCAAGTCCATCAAATAACCACCTAGCTCTGTAACATATTACCACCTCTGCTGTTGCTTCTTTTTCTATTTTCTTTTTATATTTGAAATTGTATTTGCTTGCTGTGTTTGCCGCCTAATATTGTACACTTAGTCTTAACTGTAGTCTGTATTTAAATGATGTATTAGTGTAACAATTGTAGGTAAACCGTTAAATAAATAAATAAATAAATAAATAAATCAGAATCTTCTTGACGCTGACCTTTATTTAGATCGGGCGCTCACTGTCAAACATGCATCGCTTGTTAAACTTGGATCTACCTATTATATTATATGCATCAAATCGATTGGCCTGCTACGATTCCATAGGTTACGCAGACTCGATGTTACAATCTCGATAATTTAAATAACAAATGGTCAATTTGAAGGTCGCATAGATATATGTTTATCTAATAACTAGCGGTGGTGTTGCGATTTTCCACTTCAACATCACCCTCTCAATCCTCTGTTTAAATTCAATCAATAATCTGTTCTAGACCTACTTGTAATTGGAAAACTTCTAAAAATGGTTAAGCGTGAGCGTAGAGCATATTCAATAGGCAAATCTGCTGCAATAACGACTGAAGAATTAAACCGAAAGCTTGTTAGAACAATAGCCTGCGAGAGGCTGCGTAGGAGTGTTCTATTCAGGGACAACTTTCTTAAAGCGTAGTGTAACAGTCTGCGCTGTCGGTGCTTTAATTGGTATTCTCTTTCTACCTGTAGTAAACATTAAGATGTATTAAACTCCTGGACCAGCAGTAATTATAGGTTAGGGTAAGCAACCGGAGCAAAACGTCGAGTGGGACTGCCGCGAGGCGAAGCTAATCATTTTAATAAGAGACAAGTTGATACGCAATACGCAACGCACCGTCTCGTCGTCGGCGTAAGCGCACATTTTGCAATCGG
The DNA here is from genome assembly GCA_946251955.1 of Acronicta psi. Lineage (NCBI taxonomy): Eukaryota > Metazoa > Arthropoda > Insecta > Lepidoptera > Noctuidae > Acronicta > Acronicta psi. Next base: position 13,093,874 of record OX276468.1, on the reverse strand, counting down.
GCCGAATCAGCCACACTCACATGGATAACTCGATCACAATCTATTCGTTACCTCGATTGTTAACTACTATTTGTAACGATTGACCGGGCCACTTTATATTTTTGTATAATTTCGGTTTCGTTCAAATCGATGTGATAATGATCATCGAGTATACATTCGTGGCAATCCTCCGATGTGTATTTTGCTTTGGTGCTCTCTGCTCATTACTCAAGAGGATATATATTATAATAACTAATTTTATATATATAACAACGATTTTTTACTACAATCAAAATATTTATATATATAGGTAGGTATCTATTTAACATGTCACTACCATTGAGAATTTGAGATGTGCGTGTATTCCCTTGTTGCGTATGCACATATTCCGTGCCAATATTTATGTAAGTATTGGTTGCCAGGTTTTTGTGAACGAGTGTTTATAAAACCCTAGCATATTTTATCGACTATGACTAATTACAATTTAAAATAATAACTGTTAGTACTTTATACTTTTACGTCTGATTCAGTAGGCAGGAGTAATGTTATATTTATAGTTAACAGCTTATTTATGATTTTATATTTTTATGTTGTGTTTTTTTAATATACAAAATTAAATTTGTATATTAGAAAAAACCTTATACTTAGGACATTTATTAGGCATTTCTTAATGCATGTTAAATTTTATTTGTTATTAATATGACCCAGTATTGGAGAGAAAAGAAATTAATATCTTGTCGATTACATAATGTGATTGGAATAAAAAGTTCAACGCCCTATTTTGTATGAAAACCACTTTTTAAAACCAGTTCTTTTACTTGAATCTTTGGCCAAGTAGAATACAAAATTGACTGCATATAAGTCTGTGTTTACTTACCACCTACACATGAATCAGATAGCATTGATAATTACTAAGTACGAATACTTAGTTTATATAACGCAGGGGACATATTTTATTGATTCAAATAATTTAGGGATAACTAGTTAATAAGATTGTAGGTAAGATTTTACTAAACACTTTGCAGTTTTTCTTCACTATAAATACCGGGATTATAAATAAGCACATCACGTTATCACCTCATCTCAACGGATTTATGGTTTTAACGGAATAACGTTGTCAATGTTGTCACAATTCACGGCTGAGGGACGGCTTGCGGCATGCAGCATTCCGCCCGCCGCGTCCGCGTGCGCGTGCGCACTCTCTACAAATATAACGTCTCATCGACGATCTCACGCGACTGTGGTAACACAGATCTCTTTCCAACGATCTCGAATACATTAACTTTTTTAATTTCATTTAGCGACCCGAATTAATATTGCGTATCGCGGCACGCAACGCGTTGCAAGATGTGATTTCATACAAAAATATAAACCGTTCAATTATGTACTTAGTTAGCGATAGCCTTGTGATATAGATACCCATGAACTTCATAGTCGAGACTCCAAGGCATGCCCTCATGACTTTTCGAAATCATGTGCAAGGTGTTAGTAACTTAGGTACTTAATTATCACTTGCTTAAATACGGTGAAGGAGAACATCGTGAGAAACATTGCCTGCCAAGTGCCCACACGTACTTCGGCAGCACACGTCGATAAGTGTGATCACTACCTAACACCTCTCAATCATGAAAGGAGCATCGAGACCAGTTATTTGAGTTGACGCTTAATTGATGATATTAACGTGATTTAGGAGCGCTTTGCTACATGTAACTTGACCAACTGCTACAAAAATAAACGCAAATATTTAAATATAAACGCTATTTCCAATGATAGAGAGTGTATACTATAAGATGACGCTTATTCTGATCTATCCGTTGATAAATTGGCAATGCGCCGCAAGCTGGACGAGATTAGATGTTAAACATTTCTGCGTTTCAAACCACTGTACTTAATATATAACAACGATAAAAGCCCTTTCCCTGTGGTGAAAGTTCGGAGTGGACATTTAGCGAATTGCCTGGTTTCACAATGTGCTCTCCAAGCGTTTCGTAATGATAAATACCGGGAAAGGCATTTTATCAAGTGCCGCGTAACGAGACTAGTGTTGTACCACATGTACGAACTACGAAGTGTACAGATCAGCTGCAGTTTTAATTATTTGCTTTGGCTTCCATACTATACCAGCATTATTATTAAACAAGGTTAATCAATAACTTAGCAATAGTTAATCTACGTTTTGTCATTGTTTCCGGTGATTTTTACTTGATCAAAATAGGAACACCCAGTATATGCCGAGGCGGTATGGGTTTCATATTATGATTACGATTATTCATACTTACACGATTTTAGTAATTACTCGAGTGTTTCTATGGCCGCAGTACGGTTTTTGTTAACTGTTCACCTTGACCGAGTAAGTTACGGCCCTGCACTACCTGGTGAGCAGTTATTAAGACAAATCCCTCTTCTATTGTTTGATTTACTTGCTCCCGCGCAGGCGGAAGGTACTTATATGATAAAACTCGTTTCACTAATTATTAAGCAACTCACTAACAAGCGCTATTAACTGTAGAACTGAATTGTTTTTGTTGTCTGATGACCACTTGCATTGTTTAATTAGTTTCATTTACCAAAATTTTATGACACTCAACTGTACGGCTATCTAACTGTATGGTGTGGATAAATATGGATAGAAGTAGGATTTCGAGGAAGGCTTTATAACAAAGAGCTACATACCTACCTTACGTGACCTATTTATCAACAATCTTCTATCAATATGTTTCCAATCGGTTTATTTCAATCCAAAGTGTATTTAGAAAGGTATATATTTAGATTGAACTCAGAACTGTGATTGACCCTAAACTATTCGTGCGCGTAATAAGTGTAATAACTAATAGTCGTGTTTGGCATGTGTAGCCTTAATCATCGTCATTATTAAATGTTTTGCCGTGACTCACACACATGTGAACATATTTAAAAGTACAATAATTTTCATTACGATTTCATTTGACATCAGTTTCAGAGACAATTTGTTTAGCAATTTGTTGCCTACTGCAAACAATTAATATTTTGATATTGTTTCTAATATTTTAGTCTTTGCTACAGTAGTAATTACAGTACCCACAGTTCGACGGTACGTTTTTGGGTCCTAGGGGCAGCATTCATAGGCATAGCATAGCAGCACTGTTCACTTCCTAACCCAGGTAAACTTAGCAGCAACGCTTGTCCCCAATAAACTAAATAACGTAGTGAGTTTTTGTACACGATAAAAACTGTACCACCCTGAAACAACTATTCACAAGGAGCTCTACCGCGATTAGAATCAACGTGTACCTGTATACCTACTCGTACAACGTCAGTACGTACAAGAATGCACATATCCGTCACCACAGTCAGTCTCCTAAAGAATGATTGACATTAAAGAACGGCTTATGTGCACAAGTTACATATTCATGATTATTTATCTGTCGGTCGTCCCGATTTAATGATCCGTGTATTATGGCAGCACAGTCCAAAAATAGAAAGATTAGAATGAACGCCGGACCACCTTGTTACATTTTAAACAACCGCCGCAGGCAATATCGCGTACTAACAAGTGTTAATACGTATAAAAATCACATTTACTCAATATGTGAACGTCGAGTAAAATAAATTGTTAGAGTGTGCATATGTGTGTCTTAATTTAGATAAACATCTTTGCTAATGGTAATAATATAACTACCGTATATTATATGGAGCTCTTGAATGTGATGAAATTGTATAAAAATATTGCGAAGTTGTAAACGTAGAGTTAATTAGAATACCAATAACATTTTATGAGACCAGAAATGTAAAAAGTAACTGGTCTCTGATTTCAATTGATCAATAGCTGAGCAATGGCAGTAGGTCTAGGCAACAGAAGCCGCAGGTGTTGCAGGTTATCGGCATTGGAACATATCAGAGGAACAGTGAGGAATAGGCATGTGAGTAGCCACCATCGAAGAAATAGGAAAATAAAATAAATGTGGTGGTGGTGAATGTCATCTACGGTAGTGGTCACAATCTTATGCATCTCATTCTGAGAAGAGACCCGTGCCCAGCATTGAGATTATAAATGGGTTGACTAGGATGATGAAGGATCATATTCTTTCGTTGTGTATAATTTGTCACGATCTTTAACCTCTAGTTATAACATGTAGCAATCTACCATCCAGATCATGCTAATCACGTGTTCATGCTAAGATCATGAAAGTGTATGAAAACTGTGAGTTCATATATAGAAAGTCAAGTATGTATTTACTTATATGGAGCGACAGGAAACGGCATAGCGGTAGAGAGTTGCTCTCAAGGGGCTAAGAACAATCGCCTTGAGAAATAACTAATGAAGCCTGCACTACATTCATAATACTTTATTCAGAACCTTTCTATTTCATAAATCATTTTTGTTCTTAATTATGTTGAATAGTTTTGAGAACTTCTTCTTAGAAAATACTTTTTGTGTGTGGCCAATTTATGATACTTTTTCTTCACCATTCGTTCACTCTTCTTCAGTTTGTGCCATCCATCACGATCGAGGTATGGCCCACGATTGGAATAATATTGTGTAACCTACTAATAACATCGCTGCTACCCTAAACTCCTCTGGCCTATCCGCGGCTACCATGTAGTCTTTCGCTGGTTCAACTTGTCACGGACTGTTCCCTATGATCCTCGGTTAGTTACGAAGTTCCACGTACCTATATAAGAAATAGTTGGGGACATTACGAGCTATACATACCAAAAGATTATCGCTAAGTAGTCTACAGTTATCCGTTTAAAAAATTGCTTAGATTATGCAGTTGTAACCTACAGTACTTGACCGCTATACGTGCATCGCCAGTCACTAAAATCTTCTTAAAAGCAATGCAATGTAATGGCGATGAGCAATTAAGCACCTCTCGCATTGCAGTTACAAATTGTAACCTTTACGAGCCGAGGGAGCCATTTGCATCGCTATTTACATTACATAACTTAAATTAAAGTCGGAGACGGCCTACAATGTTGTGCACCGGTGAAATATCACTCATTTCAATACCACTAACTATTCATTTAATTGAAAGCGATAAGTCTAAGTCAATTAACGTCGTAATAGTCTTTCCAACCAATATTTAATCGCTTATTCGGCACTTCTTAGGGGTCGTTATTGCATTGGATGTAGAGTAAATAACATTTTAATTTTCAAACACGAACATAATTAGAATATAAACGTTAACCTCGAAATATATTGTTATGACACGTAATATGGAACGCGAACATATATATAAGTGTACCTACATAACACTTGTATCGCGATTGCGATTGGCTGTTTCTTGATCTCTCATTAAAACCAGTCAAAAATTTTACTCATAAGTGTTGGGCCAATGTGTGGTGTGAAGCTCAAGGCGAAAAGTATCGTTGCGTCGCAAACAGAGTTAACTTGTTATTCCAAACACTGTTTACCATTCGACAAAATGCTAGTAGGTACTGATGATGTATAGAATCTGTTCTATGGTTGAAGTTAAAAGTATCCTGTTAGCCTGTATAGCCCTTATAGCCTAGGCGTTAAATCAAATACATGTTCAAAAACTGTTTAGTTTAGGTTTATATTAAAGCATTCTCTGGCGCTGCGTGGCATTTAGTTGCACTAGTTATTTGCCGGTGCCCTATATTACCTAGTGTTGCCCAAATTCAGTCTTGGTCTTGCAGTCTTGGTCTTGTTCTTGCGTTTTTGCAAGACCAAGACCAAGAACAAGACCGCGTATTTTTAGCAAGACCAAGACCAAGACTGACCGTGCAAGACTTGAGCAAGAACAAGACTAAGCCTGCAAGACTCTTGCGTCTTGCAGCTAGGACTTAGCGCTATTTCACGGAGTAGTTAGGTGTAACAGTTCGGTGTATAGGTACGCTTAGAAATTCTATGAGACGCAAAAACTGTATCAAAGAATATGAAAAACTGGACCTATGCGAATTACGACTAATACCATAAACATACCTACATAGCGAATAAAAAAATATCCATTAAAATCAAACTGAGTGCATGCATAGTTATGTTTTAACCATCGGCACTTTGATAATGCGGCATCAAAGGTTTTGTACTTACTTCTCAAAGAAATTTGCCGCTTTTCGGAAGTACATGGTTATGATACACGCGCCGGCGGCTTCTTTTGAAATCATATACAACAATCGTTGCCGCCGCGCCGAAATCACAACATTTGACACTATTTGATTGCCGCCACAGGGCGTAGGTATACTCATGCAAAATAATTTCGAATTTTAAGAGTACCTACAGGTGTTCCAAAGAATAAATAAGTTTCAGAGTGCTTAGAATGAAAATGAATACATTATACTGATCACGCAAGTAGTATTATGATAGGAAGAAATGTTAAGGATAGGTAGTAGATGTCATAATAATTTATTCTAGTAAGTATATATTATAATATTGATTATATGGTTTTAAACTAATTACTTAGGTACTATTATTGTACATTTAGTCATTATATTTCTTAAGTTTTTACAAGAAAAAATAGCAAAAAAGTGTTCAAATATCACCCGTTTGATAAATATTGTAGCCACTTTTAAATATACTTGAAACGTGTAAAAAAATTCTACAAAACTAATAAAATAATATAAAAAGCGTAGGTACTTACCTACTAATAAAATAAAAAGCCTGCGATAAGAGTTTTGTATTGCTTACCAGCCCGAATATCTCTGAGAGAGATGATGAGAGTAAGTATTTACTAGCAGTGCCCGCGACTTCGTCCACGAGGAATAGTAACTTTGGAGGTATAGTGACGTTCAGGATTTATTTATTTATTTTATAACTTCTGTCATCAAACATACAAACAAACTCTTCAGCTTTATAATATTAGTATAGATAAGTATAGATGTACGCCAAAACATTCACTTATATGTAAAGAATAGTGATAGTGATAGTAATAGACTAATAGGTAATTGCAAGACTTGCAAGACTCTTGCTGCAAGACCAAGACCAAGACCAAGACTGGGAGCGCAAGACCAAGACCAAGACCAAGACCAGGTGTATTGGCGCAAGACCAAGACCAAGACTGGCTAAGTCTCGTCTTGTTCTTGCATTTGGGCAACACTAATATTACCTAACGTGCAAAGATACCAAGTACCGCTTCCGCGTCTGCGAACTACATCTTAGTGGCCACAAATCAGCGGCAGGCGAGTGGAAGCTCGTTTGCGCAATCTACTGGTATGAGAACAGTTGTTGGCAAACACCGTCACTGTCCGTCCTGCACTGCGCCGGCGGCGCAGCCAAGGAAAGCAGGCGCTTTTATTACACACCACTAGCCACACGCCTACCTGTTCCGTATATTTACAAAATTAAGAGGGTATGGAGCTAATTGTATTTGTTATCTATCTAATAAAATGCCGGTTAAGTAGGTATACCGCCACGTAGGCAACCTCGATATCATTAAGCTCTAAATAAGACGACATGAATATTATCATAAAAAGAGTCTATTATTTCGAGGAGACTATACCTTTATATGAGCTTGTAAAGGTTATTATGTTAGTTCAACATTATTCATGTCTTCCAATGTTTAATATTTACATAAATTATATCGTCATTTGTCATATATCACAAGTAAATCATTCATAACACAAATGTGGCCGCTTACAAAACATGGTATAGGTTAGGTAGTGGCTAGTTTTTTTACGCACTCGTTCAATCGCACCATTATTGAGTGACAAGACACTATGTCGGGGGAGGGCTCCACATAATTATATTTCTGCACACTAATGCATGCGCTGGCGAGACGGTAATCTCAACTATAATGCAATAATTTACATATTCGTCCCCTAAAAAAATCCATTGCCGTGCCTTCAGTTTGACCCAGTGAACACCGGGCTTGTAATGTATATATACAGTATGTACAAAAACTTGATCATACGGTGACCAACATGTTTACAAATCGCCTCGTAAACAAATCCATCTTGCTAATGCTATGTGTTTTTTACTCGCAATGGAACATCTTAAACGTTTCGCTTACCCATTATAAAACTAAAGATAAAACATTATTCATTTTGTTGTGCATTACATTCAATAGCAACAATATCGGAGCAGCTCTAAACACGCGGACCAACATTCACGACTTGACATTGGTTGCAGATATAATATATTCACTAAAATGTTGCAACACATTGTACCGTCTATTGAGGTTTTTAGCAGCATCGCGACAATGACCACGGAGCGAAAGTTCATTTTCATCATACAATGGCTTGAGAATTCATTACCCCTTCATCAAGAGAAATTTTTTTGAGCTCCGCGTAAATATTGTATAGGTACGTCACAGAACGGACTTAATCTAATCTTGTTCTATACCTACGCAGTTTGCTATGGAAAGTATATTATAATTGTGGACATTTAAATCTCTGAGTACTTGCGTAAACTCTAATTAAAATTACAGCTATATAATAATTTAGGCTTTCAAATCCCACCGGCTATCATTAGATCGGGGACTTAGAAACTACGGAGCTGCGGTTCATAAAACAAAGTGTAAAACCGCTAATTGTTTAGGATTACCAATACCTACATAATATAGGTAGTAGTGATAATAAGTGCATATTTCCGTAAGTGCAACAACTGTATTACGAATCAATACAATGTTGATATTCGGCATTTTCGATAGCAGTTGTTAACAAACAGGATGTCGTAAGGGGCGCGGGCGCAGGCGGCAGCCAAGTAACGCACTTGGCCTTAAGTTTGATGGTAGATTATTAATGAGTTCCCAAAGCAAGAAGATTGTATAGAAACGCTTTGTTTCCAACATCTTGATTACAATTGAATAGCTTAATGTGCATTTTTGCTGTGTATTTATCTTAGAGTATTTTCTGCAAATTGTGATGAGATCAGATTAATTTATTTACAATTACTGTTAACGCAGCCGCTTCTGTCTATTGTGCTGACTTTATCTCCGTGTGGCATCTCGTACATGAATAAGGAAGATTATCCTTAACATCTTTATACGTATGTGATTGTCATTGAAAAGTCTGTTTCAAAACAACTACGTTATAATGAGTTTTAAGAACATACCTAGATATTGATTGATAGAGTAATATATACTTAACATGGTTTGTTTTTAAAGGAGCGACACGTTTATAAATGTTACATTTAAATACAATAAGTAAGCGAATATAAATATTTGATTGAATTTAAAAATCCTCCGAAGTCATCTAAATAAGAAAAACTAGATTGAATGTATTTCCGCGAATGATCTGAATTTATTTTAATTCATCATCACAATAGGTTTGGAGGCCGAGTAGTTAATTTCGAACTTTGATAGAACATCATATTATTATAAATATAAAATAACGTATTGATTTATATTTTCTCATTTTTGATGTGCGATGAATATTTATAGTCCAGTTATTAGGTATTCAACTCGTTGGAAGATCTAACCATTCCATTTGCATGCGAATAACGCACACAAATTGATGTCCGATCGAAATTAACAGAAATTATAATTTGATTATAATAAATAATCACGGGATTATTTGAGCTTCGTAATATTTATGGGGTCGGCATTATATTAATATGTATTTTTAGATCGTGCATAAATACAGATCTACATAAACAAATAATAAAAACCAAACCTGTACATTATAATATTATAAAAACTAATATATCTGAAACAGTGATTATTATTATTATGTAAGTAGGTACATAAACATTACCTTACCGTAACATTTACAATGTAACGGACTTGTAAAAATAAAATACCAAGTTTATTCATTGATGTAGTTTATAAATTTATAACACAGTAGAATAGAACCTATAACAATGAATCCTCTTTAACTCTTATCGTGATTTTCGTGCGCTCTGGGACGCAGTGAGTAATTTAATTTTATAAACCTTAGAACAGTTAGAACTCAGACCGAACGCTTAGAGCGATTCTTTATATAAAATTTACTTTTAGTGCCAAAGATTACAGTCATACAGTCAGTGACTATATGGGACTGTTTCACCATCTCTGGATAGCCGCTATTTGCCGCTATAAAAAAATGGAACACATTATTTATGAAATTAACTGCCGACTAATTTAACGGGAACTTACTAGGTGTTGAAACATTGCAGGTTATTGCACCCTAAAATAGGGTATATTATTTTTATTAAGATTAAATATTCTATTAACTACTTACTTCTTTAGTTTTGAACAAGCTAGCGTTCCCGTTTCCACGCAGGCCGCAGGTGTGAGTCACGAGAGTACATAGGTCTCATGGCCAGTCTAACATAATCTATGTTACTTTTACAAACCTATAAGAGGCAACAAATATGAATAAAGGATGCAGAATTTATTATAACACGCCAAATTAGTGGTTTTGGCCGTTTTCGTAGCGGACGTGTGTTTAGATCCGAACGCTTAATTGATTGGCACCCGAGTTACATTCTGGCAATTGTGGTTGTATCCATAAAGTGGCAATTAAAGCCAGCTATCGGTCACCAGCGGCCTACGTACAAGGTGTTTCAGACAAGCCCCTAGAAATCAAGACTTACTTATAGTTACTGAATTAATTAAATTTGTATATTTTATTGAGCCCAGATTTTAATTATATATGCAAGACATGTAGGTACCTACGTAAGATTAGAAGAAGTATACTATACATCACATATAAATCATAGATTTTTTTATTTTTAGTTTAAACACCAACCACGGATTTACCACGTTTTCAGCTGTTTTTTATTTAAAATATTCGACCTTCAAATAAAGTAATACTAACTTGTAAATGTATAATTCAAAATACATTTACCTGCTCTGGCAACGGACGCTTATTTTAAAGAATTATTTATGTGTGTATACTATGTATGTAAGTAGATCAAGCAGGAAGTGAAAATCCAATTCGATTAATGTTAAATAAAAAAACTGAACTGACATTTCTATAACAATGTCATTTTTTGCTTATAATAATAGCAAGTGGTCGCCAATAAATATAACTACCTACAGTAACACAGAATAATAACGTAGTTTAATAACTTTAGTGACGAAGTTCAAAAAGTTACGATGTAATAAAATTAGCCAGAAATGTACACAATACTACCAATTTGAAGTAAATTTGTAATGTATATTAGTAAGACTAACGTAACGGGAAAGTCTCGTTATTATAGTAGAATCACTGCAATATTTCGATGTCGAGCCTTATCAATTTGCGACATGTTGGTACCAAACTGTAGCTATATTTCAATATTTATTGGACAACATCAGGTAGCTATTAGACTATAGCCACGTACAAATTTCCTGGTATTTATTTAATCACACGGACTGCAAATGTATACATATTTGTGTTGTCTACTAGTCGTAATTTACGTGCTACATTTTAATGGCTTGCATACAATATATATGTGTCTTTTAGTAAGAATGTTTAGTTACAATCTGAAGAATTTTGGTAAGTTTTGCGTACGAATAATGCAAAGCAGCAGGCTCCTAATTGTGCTTGCTTCGCGAACAAAATGTAAGCCCGAAAAGTAACAGATGCGATTGCTAAGTTAGTTTAAAAAGTAATTTGATATACCTAGGTAGGTATTTTTATATCCTATCGTCTGTGAAAACTTTCATGCCTAAAAAATATAATGTGATATAACCGTGTAGGCTTTTTCACATTAGAGGCTTATAAAGCTTCAACCAACTCCTACCTACCTACCTCCTACCTCCAGTGGCAATCCGCAGTATGCAAGCGTGATGCACACTGGACCACACACACGAAGACTAATCAATTTACTTAGTTAATCTTTTTTATCTGCATTCACTAACTCATTTACTGTGCAGTAATTAAACATTTTTAAGGTCTTCTCTAGAATCGTTTAGAATTAGTACCTTATAAGTAACATAAACGAGCTATAGTGTGGCTTGGTGGCTAAGGTATCTGTGTTCACGTTCTCTCCTATTTGGGATAAGCAGAATTTTAAGTGATTTATTTTTTTATTTTTATTTATTTATTTATTTACTTCAATTAAAACGGTACATACCAATTACAATAACTGAAGACAGAGAAACTTATACCTACTACATTTTACTAAAATAAATACAAACACGATTATACATTCTTCTCACAAAAACGCAAACATTCTGACAGTATCAACGGCCATCCATCCACAAACAAGTCACAGTCAGGATTGGCGCACAGGAGAGCGTTTAGAGCAGACAGCGAGCGTGGTATTGGTGACTTAGCACGCGCCATGGTGCGACACCAGGGCACGGCAAACAAAAGGTGTCTTCGGTTGCGACGGTAGTTGTTGGGAACAAAAACTCTACACAACTCATCATGCAGATCAGGTGCATCAATCTTACCCCGGAGTATTTTGCACATGACTATAAGTTGGTGCTTTTCCCGTCTGACTTCCAATGAGTTATAACTTAGGCAGCCCAAAAGAAATTTCGTGGGGTACATGTATGGATAGTATCCGTTGATACGCTTGTATAAGTAGCGAAGGAAGGCCTTTTGTACTTTTTCAAGCAGCAGAATGTATGTCCTCTCGTGTGGATTCCACACAGACATTGCACTTTCGAGCTTGCAACGTATCAGTGCCCCAAAAATCATACGTATCACATTGTGATTGCGAAAGTCTTGTGAATTTCTAAGGATGAAACCCAAACGCCTAAACGACTCTTTTGCAAGCGCAATTATATGGTCATGAAATGTTAATTTATGGTCAAATGTGACACCCAAATCCTTTATTGTTGTTGCACGAGTAACGCTTGTGCCATTTATTTTGTAATCGTACTCTATTGGGTGCCGTATACGACCAAAAGTCATTGCGTAACATTTAGTGGCGTTGAATTCCATCCCGTTTTTATAGCTCCATTGGTATACGGAATCGATATCCTGTTGCAGAGCCACACAGTCTGAATAATCGCTTATCTCCATAAACAGTTTGAGGTCATCAGCATACAGCAAACATCGAGTGTGCTTGAGAACAGTAGGTAGGTCGTTGACCATCAGCAAAAATAAAAGAGGCCCCAGTATCGAACCCTGACTTACTCCGGAACGCGTATGATATGGTTTGGACTCATAGACACCAAGTCTGACAAACTGCTGGCGATCACGGAGATAGTAGTGATAGATATTATGTAGCAAGAATGGGTTAAATGTGAAAAATATATCTATGACTATAGGTACTTAATAATACTCATTTTTCTCTTACACATTGCACGAGCTTACACAATTGCCCAAACTACCGGATTGTTGTAAATACATTTCTATCTTAGTTGTTACTTCATAACCAGTTATTATTGCACTTTATAAAGAACTAATGTATAATTTTTTGTGCTTAAGTTGTTCCAAATTACTAACGGTTAGCACAATAGTAAGTAAGTATGTCCGTATGCTAATTATCTTATAATTAACTTTCATAAATACTCAAATGTTTTTATATAACAATTCCACACTTGTTTAGTCATTTTATAGTTTGTGGCATAGGAAATGGCTAGGCTTTTTAAATATACGATTGAATGTAATTTTTATCCTCCTAGCCATTCTTAAGTAATGCATGTTTGGGTTGTTACCTAGTCTAATCGGATGCGACTGAATTTCAGATCGATTATCAATTTCTGGGCAATACAAATTAAAGAAGCATAATTATTAAACCCTCAGTAATCAATCCTTGCACGACAAACACAGCTAAATAAAAACCTACCGCACCACTAACTTTTACCGAACAACGACACGGTACTAAGACAAGTGACCTTATACTACACGATATGTTGATTTCCTAGTTGGCTGTACCTATACTTGTGTATTATATATTCAGTTATGTGTATGTATATGAAGGTAATTAGAAAAACTCGTCATTGAACTAGATATCTGGGCATTAGCTATGTTGTGGTCATAATGCTGACCGGATCACGTCTGTCCGACATGCCTGCTCGCTGCCCACCGGCCACCCGCCTCAACAATTTCAAAAATACTCAAATTATATTTGTGTTTGCAAAATGAATATAGTGCATATATATGCCACATTTGTATTCTTTTATCTGAGCGGTTGTATTTTTTCTAGTTGGTCTAGTATAGTTCTCTATTCCTATACATACAATCTGTTAGTATTTTTCTCAATTCTCAATAGGGTCCTCATACATGGGACCTCAATAAATGGGTGGCGTAAATAAATGGCCTGTGAGCTAAAGAGTGTCCATATTTGTATTTAAATCTCTGCTTATCCATAATAAAAGATTCAAATGTTTTAATGGAACTTAGCTGGCAGGAACTGGATGAAGAGAGCCTAAAGATTGGACTTTGTCATCACACTGATTTCGAAAATCGGGTAATGACGATATTTTTATAATGGTGTATTTTATTGCCTGTTGTATATCCCGATCATAAGCAAACAAGCAGTTTTAACGTTTAAAATATATCAATTCAATTCATAAGTAAGATAAGCAAATTACGTTGAAGCATTCTAGTGGCGAGTCGTGAGGACGCGGGCGGCCGCGCCGCGGTCGTGAGCAACTGCAGCCTATGGGAATGGAAGGAAACGTGATTACGTGCTCTGAAAATGGTTCCACAATCATACCCTCTTTAATGCAATGCTTTACTGACAATTGTCTTTGATGATTGTCGAAGGTCGTTTCTCATCATCATCTTTACTTACGCATCGGATTTTTTAATGCAGTTTTCAGCAATAGATAGAATGATTAAAGAGGAAAGTTTCTATGTGATATAGGTACATGCATAACATAGTAGAGAAAAAACCGATAAATTCAAATATTTGTAATGTGATGTTTTAAACCGATAAATTCAAATATTTGTAATGTGATGTTTTAACAAACATATTTTTGTGCGCTTACATTGCAAAGGCTAGATAAACCTTACGAAATAGATCGAATTAATTTTAATTAATTAAAATTAGCAATTAATTTAATTTAAAAATTAGTTATATATTTTAAAGAGATCGATAAAAAAGCCCGCTGTGGTATATGTTTATCTCCTAAGGATAACCCAAAAAAGTTATGGGTTATTTACCTACCAAGCTATATTAAACAATACAATATTATTCTTTATCCAATATAGGTAATACGCGTTGTGCATTTCATGTACTCGTAGATAAAAATTTCTTAAAATATATCAGAGATTAAAAAATCGGGGCAGTGCGGCTGATGCATGGCGGGTCGTAGGTACGTCCGTCCCGATTGCGGACAGCGGTCAGCGGGCCCCACATTAGTAAGTAGGTATCTATCTACATTGCACCCGTGCGAACCCGGGGCCGATCGCTAGTTAAAGTATGAAGATGCAATTCATGCAATGAGCTAAATTATTAGCCGGGAGTTGCATCGCCGTTTGTAATCTCTATTATATTTGTAAATAAGTCGAAACAGCATTGCATTATTCAAGCACAAGAGGTACCTACTTTAAGATTGCAAGCAATTAATAAGCACCTCAAACAAATACAAAACTTACATCTTAAAACAAAAGCGATATACTTATGTACTGTTCAGTCTTTTTAAATTTGCCTACCTTATACTCCTGCAACAGGCAAATTACGGCAATGAAACAGTAGTAATTAAGTATTGTGTTACATTACTGAAATGACTGTATTAGATTTAAACTTATTTGTTAACAGATTACAATTGTTGGTAGTTATTGTGAAATACGGAGTTTATACATACAACATACGTTATGCACCTGACCTTTTAATGGACCTTTTTATAGAAAGAGGTTTTAAAGTGTCTTTGCGAGTTCCCTTTCTTAGACCTTTTTACCTTTTTAGACACGGACTCACTTTATTTCCTGAAATCACGTTCCATTATGTAGTTTGCATTAATCTTGCCATCTCTAAGGTTATATTAAAAGGTTATTTGTCTTATCAAATCTACGAAGTCACTCACTTACTACTCATCCATGAACCCAGTTACGTTAATAACAACCAGACGTTATAAAACCTCTTCATGATTTATGTAAAAGTGATAACACCTAATTATGCTAATTAATCATTAAAGACTCGGCTAATTAAAGTCGGAAGTGGAAAGTCGTGGCGCGTAACGTCCGTGATAAAAACATCCACGTGGGTTATCCACAGAATATATCTTCTGTGGTGAGTTCGAGAGGGGGCTAAGGTTAAGTGACACTTGTTCGTCGGCTGTTTATCGATGGGTAACAATTCTTAACACCCCGTCTGTGCATGGTAGAGGACATAAAGTCGTCGGCCCCGGCTGTCTGCGAGCACCTGTCCTCCAATCCTTAGGTAGTCAGAAGTTCAAGAAGCCTGACATCCAGTTTATCCTTTTGATTTTTAGCTGTTCCCCAAAAATTGTGTAGGTCTGATTAAGGAAGCCAACAAGTATTGGGAAAAAGGCTACGATAATGATGAATAATAAAGGTGCCAACACGATAACTTGTCATTAATATAGGTACCTACTTGGTTATACTTTTTCCGTATTTTCAGCATAATTACACAACCGAAGTTCCCGGGCGTTTTAAATGGATTAGCAGAGTGCTGAGTGTTAAGGGTGCATGGGATGATCATGTTATAAATTGTCACTCACGTAACATAAGATATCATCACGCTAGGCTATAGCAGATAGCTAAATATAAATCTTGTTGCTACTGAGAATTTCATAGAAAACGCAACAACGATGCCTAGGAATTGGACCTGGGCATCGGGGGCAGAAGTCGCGCACATAGTGCTATCAAAGTTCCACGAATGGTAGATTTTTTTAATACCTAAATTAGGAACGATACGAGATTGTACCCAGTTTACATCAGTAGGTAGGTAAAGTAATTACAAGTCCAGCAGAGGCCATTAAAAATATTTGGGCTAAACAGCTTACCGGATTTGAATGTTTAGTACACATTATAGTCGGTGTCAAGTAAATAGTTGTAGTTTGTGACATGGTTGATTGGTCGCCTTGAAATACATTTTTTACATCTTTATAAATTACACGTGATCTTATCTACTAGGTATATAAAAATAAGTCGGGTTTTCCTTCCTGACGCTATAACTCCAGAACGCACGAACCGATTTCCACGGTTTTGCGTTCGTTGGAAAGGTCTCGGGCTCCGTGAGGTTTATAGCAAAGAAAATTCAGGAAAAATTTCAACAGAAAAGCGGGTTAAAAAGGTTATCAAGACCACGCGGGCGAAGCCGCTCGCGGAAAGCTAGTGATCTATAAAAATGTTTGAATGATTGCATGTTAGCAAAAGCCTCTTTGAATTTCTTCAAATTCTAAAGCTACTTAATGGTAATCAGAGATTATTTAGTAATATGTTGAGTAACAGATACCTCCAAGATTATGTAAAAAACAATTTGTTACCGAAGATACCTTTACTTAGTGAAGGGAAATGGAAATATACTTACCTACTTAATTAATATGTACGTATAAATATATCTCACAATTAATGTTCTAGATTATACCTACATTTAAACACAGTTACAAAATTTAGATTACGCGGTACTTACGAGTACGTGCGTGAATTCAGTGTCGTATTAAGTTCACTCCTAATTCTATATTTCCCGAACAGTATAACAGATATGTAATAGTAATAGGGGAGAGCCTATTGCCATACCTACAACAATTTAAAAAAAGTTCTCTAGTCCAACTTTACGCCTTTTTCCCATGGGTAAGTAGAAACTACGACGCCAACGCCAATTGCTATGATTCTTGCATAATTTATTATAAACTGTTGAAATGAATTCATAATTAAACAGACTGTTGAAACGTATTATATGTAAATGTGCACAACTAATCTTCAACAGTTCAAATAAATCATAACTGTGATGTGTGTACTGGTTTCTCATTCCCAATCATAATTTAAGTTATAAAATAACAGAGTTGAGAATAAATTAATACAATTATTGCAAACGAGTCAGTGATGATTAATTTATAAACTATATTAATTCATAGTATCGAAGGCAGCCGGTATACTACAATACTATAAGTTATGAATTTATGTGTGTAGTGTGTAGCAATATACCTATCACACAAGGTTTCCAAAAAATGCCACACACCTAATTTATTTTTAACTAGCTTCCCGCCAGCGGCTTCGCCCGCGTGGTCTTATAATTTTTTCCCCCGTTTTTGCAACATTTTTCATTACTACTCCGCTGCTATTAGTCGTAGCGTGATAATATATAGCCTATAGCCTTCCCCGATAAATGGGCTATCTAACATGGAAAGAATTTTTCAAATCGGTCCAGTACTTTTTGAGTTTATTCGTTACATACAAAAATACAAATCTTTCCTCTTTATAATATTATTAGTACTAATACTAATAATATTATAAAGAGGAAAGATTTGTTGATAGAAGTATAGATATAGATATAGAAAACAAGCGATTTCGTGCACCTATTTCTATATAATATATTTTAATATAATATATTATATAATAGAATCTGCTTTTTATTGCTGTACTGACTAGTTTTTTTTAAATGAGTGTTTATTATTATGTTACGTCCAAAAATAAAGTAAATCAATGGGTTTCGTTTTAGTCTTTTTAGAGACTTTCGTGAATGAATAAGACTAACGTTGTTTTCATAAAAATGTAAAACTTCTAATAGTCTATTATAATAGTGAATTTTGTCTCGTTTTACCACATGATATTTTGTTGCAGCGAAAAGAAGAAGAAACAGTAGGTATAGGTATAGGAGGTTTAATAGATTTTTATATTTTTATGAATCAAGATGTTACCGTTGATTAAGTTTAATATAAATAAATTCATTGCTACATAAAAACATACATAAATTACCATAATGAATGAATGCTTAGGTCTCTTATAATATGGTGAGCCTATTAATTTTCATTAACCGAGCACAACCCCAAATACTGACCTAGGAATCGAACCTAGTTCAATCTCAGCAGCAGTTTTAACTTTGATAAATATACAAACACAAAACATTTAATTAAGGCACTAATTATACAGTGCTCGATTTAAGAACCAGTCTCAAATGATTCACGACCAATATCCTATTTTTTGTTTGGCTCTTGTACTAAATAAAACTACGCTAGTAGTGGATACATCATATTACATAGCCAATGAGGTATTAAATGTATTAGTATACTAGATGTGTCACCCGATGCTACCCGCATTGATCTCATTTTTACGAATGAAGTTATTTTTCATTCATCCATAGCGGATATCTACTAATATTACATACATTTCAAGTTTGTAGGTGTCATAATTTTTAAATTTTTCTGTGAGTGAGTGCATAATAATATAATGTATAAGTGAGTGAGTATTCGCGATTATATGTATATGGATACATAAAATATATAATATGTGCAAGTCTTATTGTTAAACGATATGAAAATGGCGGTGGAGGTGATGCAACGCGATTGACGGATGGAGTTAAACCATTCTCTTACATCACTATTAACACAATAATGAGAAATAAGCTCCACAAACCACAGGTTTAGCTACGTGGTTTAATTAAAACAAGATTGTTTCAATAGATAATTAGTGCTCATGTAATAAATACTTCACTAGATCTTGAGTAGAGTGAAACGTGAGCCGACTCTGGGTAAAGCTTTTTAGGCTTTTGCAACCTAAACGTGTGCGGGAAAACTTACAACAAAACCCATACTAGACTGGCCTTAAATAATCGCTAAATTAAAAACTCGAATAACATTTTTGTTAAATTATTATCTACCAAGTAATTTAACGCGAACACTTATCAGGAGGTGGTGAAATAGGCTATAAGAATTTAAACCAATTCAACAAAACTCTGCACCCTGATTTGCCGGGTTCGCTACTTGTAAGAACGGTCCCAAAGGGCCCTTGAATTGCGTTCGTTTGTGCGTTTCATCAGGAAGACAAGTGTCAAAAATATTCAAATTCTTATTCTTCTTTAATTTAAGGGCTCAGCTCTTATAAATCTTTTTCTTTATATCTTTCTTTTCTCTTGTCGGTGGAGCAATAAAAAAGGCACTGTTCTCTATCTGCGACGCCTCTTGATAGGTACGACTCGGACCCTACATTTTCCTTCACTTGTTTGACATAACTTCGTTTAGGTTCTTTCCCTGCCTCCCTTCTTTCCTCTCTATAGTTCTAAGCAACCTTCAAGTAAGCAGTAAAAAACAACGGCAGTAGGAAATACAGCACGTATTCTCGTATACGTAACCGAGCTAAATTAGTCCATTTTTCATAGTAACCAATCCACATAATGTTATATCTAACTAACCGTAAAGGCGTATCGTGATGTGCAATACGATGATTTGCTAGGGTGGTGATACGTAAGTTCTCACAGATCATGGAAAGAATTGCGTCACGTGCTTGACGATTTGGCCGAGAGATTTCGAAAGGTTGTAAGTTCACGGCGTGCGTAGGTCTCAATTCGGCAGTGTGGCAAAACAAATGTTCGGTTATTTCATATCACTGTATCAGATCAACATCATGTTCGTGGGTATGGGGGCAAATACGGTGCGCTTATCGTGTCGTGCGGTGCGTGAGTTAACCCGCGTTGGCACAAGGAACACGCTGCAACTGCAAGACGTATCCATGTATTGTGTTAAATGGTACGTTCTACATAAAAAGTGACATACCTATGTCTTGTTGTAGTGCGTGCCTAATGCGTATGTCTAATCATCCTCGTAGACTTTCCCCAACTATTTTAATATTGGGTTCCATATAGGAACTGACGTCAGTAACTGAATGAACTGAACTGTGGCCTCCGCTTCCCATTTCCGGACAATAATGATATACTAATCGGCCTTTCGGCCTTCTGACTACCACAGACCCACTACCTACTGATCCTAATGCTTGGTGCCATAGTTGTTTATATGACAATCGGGAGCGACGGCTCAACGAGCTATCGGAGGCACGGAGGAGTCTCGACGTATTAGAAATGGATATCCATAGATTATAAAATGACCATGCCAAGCGCAGCTTAACCTTCGCTTATGTCTACTGCGTCTTACTCAAATAAAACGATACCTACACATTTGTTTGCTACAAACATTTGGCCATACAGTCATTATTTTTCGTTGCGAACAAACACGAAAGAAACAGATCACGAACTCGATTACTGTTGACCATGTGAAGATTGTAGTTAGACATGTAAGTACCTATATGTAGGCATATAAGTACTTAAGTACCTAGGTTAGTATATCACACGAGTTCACGAGTAGGTCGCTTACACATTCATTAAGAAGTCGTGTTGACTATTGACTGAGTAAGTAGGATAGGGAGGGATGCGATGCATGTCATGCATGATTTCAATACTCGTACAATAATGGTTGTGATCACTTTCATACAGGCACTGCAAATAGGGCCAATATCTTCTGGCTTTCCGCCAGCGGCTTCGCCCGCTATCCCACGGGAACCATAGATTTTACCGGGATAAAAAGTAGCCTATGTGTTATTCCAGACTATAATCTATCTCTGTGCCAAATTTTATCCAGATCCGCTCAGTAGTTTTTGCGTGTCATCGTGCCATCCATCCATCCATCCATCTATCCTCACAAACTTTCACATTTATAATATTAGTAAGAAGTAAGATAAGATAAGATATTGTGCCAAACTAGTAACCAGCTGTTAATTTGACGACGCTAAAACTAGACTTGTCTGTGGTCTAGTGGTTCGAGTACCGGACTGCTGTACACGAGGTCGTGGCGCGTGGGTTCGATTCCCACGGGACACAAATCTTTATATGATGAATATAAGTCTTATTGTGAAAAAATAAGTATTACCTACTTATATCGATTGTTCTAGTATCCATAGTACAAGCTCTGCTTAGTTTGGGACTAGGTATATGGTGCTGTGTAAAAATGTCCAAAGATATGTACTTATATATTTTTTAATTTAAACTTAATGACTTCAATTGTTTTTTGCTAGATGACGAAATGGAACATGGGCTGTTTCGAAGCAAGAGAGACAAGCTTTTAAACTAAAAGCATTATACTGATCATGGTGACATCTTGTCTATTCTCAATATGTTGTATGTGACTGAAATGTTGTGGAGTTAGGTAGATATCATACTCATTGCTAATAGACGACTGGCCTTATTAAAAAGACCTTGCATATATCTTTATCACATCCACAAATATCCGGACATTCTTATCGATCAATGTTTACTAATCTTAAAATGTTTACATCTGAATCTGTTAGCATGTCCACGTTTAAACCTAGAATCATTCTTTAACAAATAAATAAATATTTGGGACTATTTACACAGCACCATCTAGTCCCAAACTAAGCATAGCTTGTACTATGGTACTAGACAATGGATACTTATATACTTTTTTGTAAAGCAGTGATAGCCTAGGTGTATAACCACTGGACTGCCAAGTCAAAGGTCTCGAGTTCGAATCCAAGGCACGCACCTCTGACTTTTCGAAATCATGTGCGTAATTATAACTCGCTTTAACGGTGAAGGAAAACATCGCGAGGAAACCTGCATGCCTGAGAGATATTTCGATTCTAAACACAAACACTAAATATTAGTGTCATAGACTTCCACAAAGACCGGTTGTATGTCCCTCCAACGATTCCCGGCGACCTTCATCAGGTAATCCGCCCATCCTCCATCGTTGGAGGCCGTCCTAAGCTGCGATCTCCGTGGTCTTCACTCGAGAAGTTTTTTTTCTAAATGCGGCCACTCACACACCCATATGTTGCCAGTACAAGCTGACCTCCCGTTATACGAAAAGTTTACATGATGCGAGATTAGTCGATACTGGCAATATACAGATTCATCAAAAGTTCTTCTCCCAGTTGGACAAAGGCATTACCGAAGAATAATTTCGCTGTGTACCTACATAATGTATCTCCTGTTATAGTTAGGTATTATTTCTTTAAAGCTCACAATATAATTAGATAATGTTTTTATTCACACAGGATATGAACTTTCGATTTTAGTACCGAGTGTTTGGCAAGAGACCTCTTTATACATAATTTGTTGTACACGCGATTTGTCGAGAAAAGGAATAGATTTTATTATAAATAAGTAGGCAATTTTATCTGTTGTGTAGAAGGGAAATTAATTTATGGGATAAGCTCAAAGTATTTATCTTCAATTATTGCGAATATAGATGACATAGATGACCGACCTATATTCAGTATATCGTCATAATCGCAGGTAGTCATAACGGCGCAGATGCTGGCATTTATTTGTCATAATACGAAGTAGGTTATATCTAGTTATTGTTTTTAAATTTTTCGACAGCGGATAAGTTCTGGCTGGCGCGACCTGTACCTACCTATGCGTTTATGTTCGTTTTGGACGACCAAATTTAGTAAGAAAACAACATTGAGAAGTGACGCCGAAACAAGATTATGAAGGGGCTGCTAGTTTTTGCTGATCTTTACACTCAAAAAAGTTATGAAGTACTTAACTTCGCTTATCCCTAGCCATCGCAAACAAAATAATGCGCTATCAGAAGTTTTACTGTCACTCATTATGTGCTAATGTCATCGAAGAGGAATTTCTGGGCCTCAAGTACTAATCAGTAGCGAAGTAGGTATATACATACTTTTCAACTAACAGACAATTTACGAAATATTGTCATACAAGTAAATATCTCCTTAGCCTTGTGTCGCACGTGTTGACGAAGCCGGCGCGGGCGGCGGCGCTCGCGCAGCCCACTGGCATAGGTACCAGCCTTCACACGAATCGGACGTTACTTCATATTTCGCAGTGTCATCCGGCATCTTGTATTTGTAAACGTTGTTTTGTACCGGAATCGTATAAACTAATAAATTAATGTACTAGGAAACTACTTATAATGGTGTGGAATTTTTTCACAGTCTTATTCGATCAACATACAACAGATGTAAGAATTAAACTCAACCAAAACTCACTTTTCATGATACTGATAAAAAACTAAAGGACTAAAAACCATAGATACCTACACAACATAGGTACCAGCGATCAAATGTCATCAAGGGACTGGTTAGGCAATCGTTAATTTAGACACCCCAGAAGGAACTCAATGCTCACGCAATACATAACGCCTTCTTTGGGTGTTTATGTCAACTGCGACTGATCAAGATAAAATTCTAAACTATACTCAGCCAGTAAGAATATCTTTATCAATGTTTTATGGACACAGCAATAGATTCTAAAGTAGATACATTATATAAAATTGGCTAGTGCTAGCGGGTAGCGAAAATCCCAACATCCAGTATAAAAAATGCAGTCTTGTAATACTTCTGCTTACTGAGTTCAACCTAATACATTTTTCATTTTTCGCGCTCGCGGCATTGCCTCAACGCAGGACAGGGGACTATTTAGTAAAGCGTGTCACTCTTACTAGTGACAACTAATGTTTACACGGCTTATAATAATAGCGAGTAGCGTAAGTACCTACTTTTACAGTCCACTGAGCATGACAACTACAATAACTCTACCATGCAACTACGAGTACCTATATTTTATTTGACACCCATTTAAAATATACATTGCGAATACAGATACACTGTATCCTAAAATGTGTCGAATTAAGATTCATGTACCTAAATTTCCTGCGTACAATTTCCTGGGCATGTTTACGTAAGCTTTAACTGGGCACACTGCCTAGAATTAGTTTGAGCAATGACCAACTGATGACGCAACATTACTTTTATAAGTGAAAAGTGACAGCTTTCCAAAGAGTCATTGTCTGATTTATTTATGAAATGGTCCAATTTACGTATGGTTAATTTGCCGAGAGATAGTATTTCTTTGCACAAAATGCAAAATCACCATGTCCATAATGGTAAAATCTGGCATTCGCCGTAAAGCACTGGTATAATTTGCTTTATTATTATAATTGAGACATCTCTAAGTAGCTAGTCAGGTCAGGTCCCTTTTCAACAATATTGAGGCATTGTTATTTGAAAAACATATAACAATAAAATTTCGTACTCATAAATTCATAATAGTAGTTAGGATTACAATATCTGTTACAGTTGTTAACGTATTTCGGCTTACACCATGTGCATTGCATACTTTTTCATGCGATGTCGTAAGATCAAGCGCTGATTGTACTGCCGTTCGATCTAAAGCCGAGCCAGGACCCGCATCAGAAACCGGCCGCTCTGTGGAACTGTCGCAGATAGTCTGTGGCTGATAGATACCTACTGTAATTAGCTAATAGCCGTATTGCACAATTAACAAGACACCCGCAACTGTATATTTATCCAGACTAATGGTTATTACGGCAAAATTTAAACAGGTCGAACAGTAAATATAATTTCATACAGTTTTTTTAGTATCATAGATCATTAAAACAGTATCGAGTATTTAGAATCAAGCGAATGCTCTAGCGTGGGAAATGGGCAAACATTTAATTAGTCACCGAACGTATATTAATTACACTAGCAACATGACTGCCTAGCTACATTGAATTGTAATAATATAGATTCTATATTATACAGTAGTAAAAAGAGGTACACACGACAGACTTCTCGAGTTTAATGTAACGAGTTTAATGTAATGTAAATCTTTGTATAATGCTATCCCACCAAAAACATTTTCATGTAAAATTTTGCCAAACTTTTAAACTCTACACGCCCTAACTTCACATTCGTAAACTCTACACCATAGTCAAAATAAGTACTTATGTGGCTTTGCCGTGCTATGAAATTGAAACTTTATAATTATTTCTAACAATTGACATCAAATCCTGAAAATTTGTTTAACTGGTATAATCCAAATCCAAGTGAAGAGTGTCCAAAAAACGACGAAGTGCTTCGAGAAGAGGTAGGTAGTGCGCTTCGCTTGGCTCGTCTTGGAGGCCAAGCGAAGCGCCCCGTGTCCATAGATCATCTTTGAGAACTGTTTGATGCTAAGTATTTCTTTATCTTATGCTCCTTGTATCTTTGCTTTCGGTCATTAGCAATGCTAATGCTAAAGCTCAATTTTAAATGTCTTTTCTATGTATATGCCTACAGTTCTACAAAGAATAAAGGAAAAAAGGTACTGGAACATATAGAGACCAGAAGGGGTAAAATGATAGGCCACCTTATAAGCCACGACGAATCCATAAAAAACATCATGGAAGGAAAGATAGAGGGAAGGAGAGGAAGGGGTAGGCCAAGAATGAGCTACATAACACAGATAAAAGAGAAACTGAAAGTCATAAATTAAACTTGCAGAAAAATTAGTGATCGCACATCAAAACAGTTATGAACTGAATTATGCTTACTATTTATGCGATTGTTTAGAAAAACAGACTATTAGCCGGAATTGTGTCAAACCCAAATGACAATTAACTGTTTTGCTGTTGGTTGCGACGTTACGCAGCCTAAATGCCTATTTTTAGAGCACAAAAAACGGTCGCCGTCGCTGATCTCGTAAGAAGGCGCGCGCTTGCGGGTGCGCAGTGCGGGCCACCCAGCTGCGGCGGCGACGGCACAGCGTACCTACGTGCGCGGAGGTTTGCTGGCCGGTCTACCGCCAAGCGTCTGCGTACCTACGCGCCATAGCCTCATATCTCTGTTTCTACCAGTTTAAGTAACTTCTTGCGCTTTTGCAACAATTAAATTGCCGCTTGCTGACGTTCAGTTAGTTGTTTTTTTGAACAATTAAATTGCTGACATTGCTCGTCAATTGAGACAGTTACCGGTTACGCTGCGCTAAAGCAAAACAGCGGGTGGCATAGGGCTTGTACAGAATTATCTAAAACTGCTGAATTGTCGCAATGATCATTATTATCGAAATGGTACACTTAGGGCCTGTTACAACATTGAAACAGGCCTTTAATAGGTAGTACCGACTAATTATGGCATACCAAGAGCATTTTAAGCAAGCGAATCCGATTTCTCTTCGTTACTTTACCTTGTATCTTGAATTTAAATGGGGAAAAGGGTCGAGTGATTTGGAACATTACTTAATACTAAGACACGGCATATTAAGCGCAGCGTAGCGGATGGTTTGATTATCTAAGAGTTACAGGTGTCAATGACATCAACATTATAATGAAATATGAGTGACCTATTGCCTTTCACGCTGCTACACGAGTACACAGGTATATATGGTATGTATATTTTGTTGTAAAGCTACGTGAATATTACATTCTTTTATACATTTCGCATAATTATACTTAGTTGTAAGATATCTATACTAATATAGTAAGCTGAAGAGTACGCGGTTTGAAAAATAATATTTCATTTGATAGCCCATTTCTTGAGGAAGATTAACAGGATTTTAGGTAACATCACGCTATTACGAGCAAAAAGTAAAACCTTCTGAATTATTCCATTGTTGCTTGTTTGTCAGTGACAAGATTGTCAACGCAGAAAAATAAAATAAAATTTATTTAGAGGTAGTGACACTAAAGTAGCAACACTTATTAGCTAATATGTATAGCCACTTTAATATGAATTAGCCACTTTTATAAATGAGATAGATACTTCAGGATATTTTGTTCCAAAGCTACACTACAGAAAACTAGAACTGTATCAGGTACCTACTGAATAAACAAGAAATCCTTAGAAAGCTCTAATAGACGATATTTTTATTAAGTTGGATATGTTAAGAGTAAAAAGTTCAGCCATGCTACTTAATTCTGACAACCCTATTCTCAACCTTTGGTAAAGCAAATGAATATTACATAATTATACATTACAAAATTTTCTAGAACTAGGAATTTATATTGGTTGGAATAAAATGAATAAATCCACCGTACGTATTTGTGGCAGGCAAGGTCACTCAACCATAGATAAACAGTAAACCTATAAATACTAGTCACTTCCCACCATATCTGGAAACTTGTATTTTGGCCAGAATCACGCAACTTGAGGTCGTTATCATTTCCATTGGGATTGTCTCAGACTGCTCTTTATTTACTGCGACTAACCAGCGTGAAATAAACAATTAACTGAGCATCTTGTGTGCCTACCATGTACCCACCATAACAAACAATTACCCATTACTGTACAGCACAAATTAATAAAATGTCTTGATATACTACATAACAAAAGAAAATATTTGATAATAGGGATTCTAGTAAGATATCAATCTGGGAATATAAAAATAAGCTGGCCATTATTATTAAAAGTTCTAAGCAAAGCCTGATAGCGATAAGCAGTACAAATACGGAGCCAACAATTTTCAAATGGTGATACAATCAAAATAACCTTCCTTGACGTAACTTAGAGAACATAATTTAAGTTTTCAACAATCGTATTGTTATCGAATCTATCTCAGGCAGCCCGAGCGCGCTGTGCCCGAGGTCAGGTGCCCGGCGCGCGGCGAGTCCGGTAATATCGCATACCATAAAACAATAGACATTGTAGTTATTGTACAATTATGTATCAGAAACATATTAGATCGATGCCGACCCACGCACCGCACGTCTGCACCTCACATGCACAGATCTGTTCAATGTCAACACTTCTGAACTAAGAAATTTATTATTGTTGCTGTAAAATAGTGTAGTTTTACAACTATAGGTAGAGCACGCCTGAAATTATTAGAATCAACTACCTATTTAAATGCGCAAAATATGACATTGTCTCAATTGCGGTAATTGTAGTGACACAAAGTACTAACGCACTAAAAGCGGATACAATCATGTCTATTATCATTAATTTAATCGTTACAAGCGCTGTGAATGTTGTCCGCACAAACAGACACAACCTTATGAAGGACGATGTTCGAATGCTATTAGGTGCTAACTCAACAAACACCAATGACTTTAAAATACTTGTAGGTACAGTATAACAGTAGCCACAGTGACTGTGTACTTATTTATATTGTGTATAATTTTTTATAACATAGCATTTAGTTTTATGTCCTAAGCTAGTAACAAAAGGAAATGCTGCGATATTAACAGATACTACGTAGATGCATTAGATTGAGTTTGTTATTTAATATCTTCCCAACTCAAAGAAGAATCGACCTCGAAAAGCGGAGGTCAAGGGTGGGTCGCGAACAGTTTGTTAAGCAGCGCCAGCGGTGATCTTTGTGAGTCGATATCGAAAGACCGTGCGTGATGAGGCCTCCGGTGACCCGCCATCACCTACACGAGGCTCGGCCGCGAGCCACGAAATAATAACCCAAATAGTATCCATCTGTCGATACCGATAAATATTGTGTAAAAGAACCAAAACGTATTCGACGGTTGACCCCCGAGAAAAGGTTACCGCAGATACATCAGTGCATTGACTTTCAAGTCTAACGGCGATTGTAAACACTACATCGCTATGCATATTAGTAAGCTAAATTGTTCACTATTGAAACGCGACGTAGAATTTCATGGACCGGTGACTTTACGATTACAGTTTCTATGTAAAATGTAATGTTTTGCGTCGCCAAGGTTGCCAGATCAATATTAACAAGCTGATAATATTGTATTCGAGCGTTTGCGGTTCGATACAGAGTTCATTACAAGCTATTATTAAAAATAAATTGGCCAAGCCTTCTCCGGATTCGGATATTCTTAGCAAATGAGATAATAAATCACACAATTATCACGTCGGCAACAAGACATATTTTAGCTATTATTATTACCCAAGAAGACGTAGCGCATGAATCGCGCTTTTGTCGCAAATTATGTACGAGTATTGAAGAAAAAATGCATAACATTCGTGAGTTACTCAAGCGGGTCAGTCACACAATGTCAACTTAATTTGCTGTAGCAGCCTCCATTCAGTCAGATGTCGGTCTCTCGAATGTAAAAGTTTAGATAATCTGATGTTTGAAGGTCGCAAAGTTTTGAAATTTAATCCCCTCGAGCTTTATAAAACCTGACTCGACTGGTGGCCGTACTACTAACATAATTGTGATTTATGTATGTATTACCGATAGCTAAGCTATAATTGTTGTGATTGATAACGCGGTTTGAAAGAACGGTGGACATGGCGGACAAGGCTGCAGAGTTTTTTTGATGACACACGCGATGAATGAATGATAATCATGATGGTGATGAAGGGTGCAAAAGAACTTTTGTATTTTTTGGGGTTTTGAAGCAATTTGTAGTATTGTTATCGATTCTCGTTAACAAATAACGAGTGCTTTAACAATTGTTGCACGAATTGTCGTGTCGGGCTTTGAGCACTAACACTAGTGTTGTAATCGCCTTTCGTCGAACGCAATTTAAGAAATTATGTTCGACATCATTTCGACAGTCGACTCGTAACTCGCTTCTAGTTGGCTTATAGTGGATATATTATGTATTAGATGTTAATGACTTTGTTGATGATGAAAATTAACTAAGTACCTTTAACTTACAAACACGCTTTATAATCTTTTTTACCTAATAACGGTGCGATTTTGTTGTTTACGCTATGTTCTATAAGATTGGACTAACCCTTATTTATTTATTTATTAGGTCTTTAACAAGGTATATACTACAACAACACACATAAAGCCTTATGTAGAAATGTTTCCTTAATTATAGAAGGCCACATCGTTTCAAAAAACTTACAGTAAACAATAGAAATATAAAATGTTAATGTAAACCACGACTTCGTAGTAATTTGTCAATTTAGTTTATATTGTAATTATTAATTTAATTAATTACTGACTTAATTGATTACCGAGTCTGAAATAGTAGGTAGTAGTAAAAATTTTGTTTCATTGTTTTATTTATCGGGTGGTTAGCGCCTATCCAGAGGTGGTGAAACAGGCTCTAATAGTACGAAGTCAATGTTGATAAATTGTTAATTAAATTAATATATATATAACCACGCATTAATTACAGGAGGAGGAGATTGCAATGAAAAGGGATAAGATGAAGATACCTGTTATCTGTCATCAGCACGACAATAGCACGGCTCATCAATTCACACCAGAAGATTTAAAATGGGCTCTACCCCTAAAAATTACCTCTACAATCTACATATAATAACACAATATAACTCTGATCTGACTGGCCTGTCGGGGAAAACAAGCGTGATGGTAATGTCGTTGAGGTACCTATGTACTAATAAATAATATATTTTTATAACAACGTTTGGCCTTGCGCTGCGTATCAATATAATGTTAAATTGAGATTAAGAATTGAGTAATTAAATATGGGTTGTTACAAAAAAACGAACGATACAAAGTTTCCGTTCACTATGACTTTTAATTTTGAGGTTAAAAAAGCTATTAATTTTATAGTGGCACTCGTTTGGTGCTATTTTTTTGTTTCTTTAGGTATATGATACCTACTACCTTTCCGCCGGCGACTTCACCCGCGTGTTCTGGGAATTTCTTATAAATTACAGCCTATGTTACTCAGCTTTCGAATGGTGAAAGATTTTTTCAAATCAGTCCAGTAGTTTCGGAGCTTGTTTATTGCAGACAAACAACGAAATGTTTCCTCTTTATATTAGTATAGATGAGCGATCTAATTAATGATTTAATTTATACGTCCCTTTGCAGATACCTATGTTATTACCGACACGATATGGGTTAGTCATTGTATTTTTTTTAGTTTAATCTTCGGTGTTCTCTTGTTTATTTGGTTGTTTTTTAAACAATTTGGTGATGGTGGATTGCTTTAAACATAATAGGTAATGTTTTAAAAATATTGTCTTTAAATGAGCGACATAATTATGTATGCACTGCACAATGCACTTGACGTGAAGGTCAGTAAAAATTATATAATTCTATAATATAAATATATTTTTTTATATCCGTACGTTGTGTTCTGTGTGGTTGGTAAGGTATAACTTGAAAACGGTTAGACCAACCTGGTTTTTTTTGTGAATATTCTCATTATAAAATAATAACGTTTTATTCTCTGTTTTTATTTTAGGGTGTGTGGTATGCCTCTGGACATTTTAAATGTATTGTTCGTATATGTGTAATGTGTATGTATAAAATATTGTTCATATATTTGATGAATTCGTCAAATGTCATCCAATATCTTTGATCAAAGTTGCATTGGACAAAGAAATTTGACGAGTGGCGTAGGCGTTACACCCTTAGACATCAACGCGTTGAACAGCACCTCCAACAAAGTGCATGGATTTAAATCAAACGAACAAAAAAAAACTGTTGTTTATTTTCCTCATAGTTAAAGTAAAAGGAATTATGTATTCAACGAGGGAAAGTGCATATTATAGACTCACGTGGTTTACATCGAAACAATCGAATCTTTTATGACAAGATGACATCTAATTCTTCTAAGCTGCATACGTTGTTGCATATTATTATGTAAAATATGTATGTAAGGTGATAGTCTATTTAACATAGTTCCCTTTAGATCAACTGTAGACACATTTTAAAAAATCGGATCTTTTAGGTATTCAACTCAAACAATAGAGGGTGTAAGAAACTGAATTAAAGCAGTAAAATATATAAACGACACCAAATTGTTGTTAAATTTAAGAATTTGCATCGACTTTGATGTTTGACTTTAATAAACATGGATCGGTCCCACGTACCACGTACACAACGTATGCAAAGCATTATGACATCTGCGTTGTAGACGCGCAGTTTGTTCCTAATTCATACGTGTTCATATAGAATCTAGAGTCGTAGTTCGGAGTACCTACGGGAAACGGGTTCAAAGATCCAACTCGACGCGGGCAACAGCTAGTAAAAATACGTCTAGTATGAAATCATTTTAAATTTTAAATCTGGGTGTGATAAGTTCGCAGTATGCGTGGGTGAGGCTCCGCTGTCGGCATCTTCGCAGCCATGTATCGATTTATTATGTTATTTTATGTATATTACGACTTCTGCCTCCAGATGGTCTTGTTTACAAAAATATTATATAAATTTATTAAAGAAATAAAGTAGTTTTTCAAGTTTTTGTGTTTTAAACTTAA
Organism: Acronicta psi; assembly: GCA_946251955.1. Taxonomy (NCBI): domain Eukaryota; kingdom Metazoa; phylum Arthropoda; class Insecta; order Lepidoptera; family Noctuidae; genus Acronicta; species Acronicta psi. Next base: position 13,061,330 of record OX276468.1, on the reverse strand, counting down.
TTAAAAAAGAAATAATATTTAACCAACATTCTACAACGGAACTTTCTCTATGCTTATAGTCAATTGAACTCCAAAATTATGAAGTCATAAATGCTAATGGGTAAATCTTCTAATCTCGTATGCAGTCTTTTTGTGCCATATCTTGCTAGAAAGAAATAACCATATATTATGTTCCATACATTTAAGTTTATCAACCAAAGATTCGGTATCTTCATTGATGTAACTTTGGTTTTTGTTCAAAAAAGTTCCCAGCCGTGCCATCAGTACAAACAGAACGAGTATAAATGAAAGTAAAACGTATAAAACAGTCGAAAGTCAACGGTTTTGATGAGTGACTCCGAAATGAATGACTACTAAAGTTATTAGCATAACGATGAATATTCATACTCATTAATTTTTCATTTCCATTGATGTACAAAGAGTGCAAAAAAGATGAGGTGTATCACAAATTAGTTTCACAATTCATCCTGTCATACATCAAGATCAAGAAACTAGGACATGCGCTTCTGGATGGAGTTCAGCTAGCTGGACAAGTCGGAAAATCACTACGATGATCAAGGGATAATCGCGGCAAGAGCCAACAGCCTTAACCATAACCAAGTGGTTTCATTAACGAATCATTACATGATACCTGGGTAATAAATTAAAGGCACTTTATGATCACATTTATGACAACAAAACAATAATAACAGGACCTATATTCAAATTAATTATCCTTTTCTCGACCGTAGGTACTGGGGATAGCTTTCAGTTCAACCAGATGCAGCTGAATATCTGTATTTAAGATGTAGCGACTGCCATCGGATCTCCGCAACTCACTTCTGGGCAATACCGTTATTCGAAAGATTGATTGGCGGTCGGCTATTTGGACGGTATATGGAGTATCCTCTTATTCTAAGGAATGTGATATGTGCTCATCAAAGTGGGACTATAAACGGAGAAGAAAATTTCAATACAATACCCAATAACAGATTTCTTGAGACAAGATAACATACTTCAACAGATACGATGGACATTAAACTAACACAAAACGTTCGCTTTGTTCCATTTATGTAACAATCGATCCTATATCTGTGCTCAACGACTTTTGCGGCCCACTTGTTGGTTCTAGATGTCAGTCTGTCAATGTAAAAAGACATACGGCTGAGTCGAATATTACCATAAGTAGGCTTCCGCCTTACAATCGAGGTGGTTACGTTAAACGTACACACTCACCAACGATTAGCGACTGTGCAATACACAAGTAAGTAGTTACTGCACTTTTGACTTGATTTGCGATAGGAATAACAAAGTGCAATGATTGCTGCATTCATTCAAATAGTACTAATTAAGATTCGTAAACGTTTGCTGAGTGTTAGGAGAGACTGCTTAATATAACAATGATGTAATTGTAACTTGTCACACAACACACAGTTTTTCCGTAGTACAGACTCCAGTCACAGACAATGTTTTAATTGCCTTAAAACAATGTGCAACGCAAAAAAAGAAATTAATTTCGTTTCAGTTTTTAGACAGAACTGACTTTGAAGCACATTGTTGTCTTTATGAGGCTATTTTCTCTAAAAGTGTTGTATTGTATATTATTAGTATTGTGTTATATTAGTTTGAGGTGACAAAAATAATTTTGCATGGTAATTTCGGAGAGGTAAAATTTCATCATTATTATTAATAGAATTCAATTGAAAGCTGAATGTTAAAAGAGCAGAAGCATTTTTAACATCACAAGGAACTCTCTCCGGAATATCTTTTACAATAAATATTTTGACTAAGATGTGATATTTAAGACATTGAATAAGAGATTATAGATTGAATCTGCACTGGCAGCTAGCACCATTTCTGTCCAAGCTAACCCACGTCACGCTTCAAATACCAACAACGCGATCTCTAATGATGCGAAACGAAGTGTACTAAATCCAACACCCACATGAAATCTATGAGCGCCGACAACAATCAAATGTTGAAGCATCTCGTTCATCTTCCTCATTAGTCTAGTGGTCCTTTTCACGACTGCTAGGCTACAGATCTTGGACTCGGTTCCCTGGTCGAGTAGTCAATGTAATAATTCTCAGTAGCAGTTCGGAGTTTGCATTTACATGGGAACCTAAACATCTACCGACGAACTATGAGAGGCGACGTGCGATTGATACCGTTGGTATTGCTGACGGCTATAGACTGCGGTTGCAGCTACGCGCCTCCGTTTGCTTCTTCATCATAAGATGATGGTTGTATAACATACTAGCTTTCCGCCAGCGGCTTCGCCTGGGTGGCTTGGGTATTTCTTATAACTTTCATCCCCTATTTCAACCCCTTACAGCCTTTTTTCGGATTAAAAAGTAGCCTATGTCCTTTCTTAGGCTCTAGACTATCTGTATAGCAAATTTCATTTAAATCAGTTTAGTAGTTTTGGCGTGAAAGCGCGACAGACAGACAGAGTTACTTTCATTTATAATATTAGTAAGGAAATAAGGTTTATCTTCTTTGTAACGACTAACCTAAGTGGTTTTGTGAACACCGATACAATCTCAAATGAAACTATATGATTATGGTGGGTTACTTTGGTTCCTTGTTTTACGTAATATTAGACTGCAGATTCTTGTAGATAGATAGATAGTAGATTGAAAGGTTAACTTCATTCGTGCAAAAGATTGATCCGTCAATCTGTCTGTTTGTGACGTAATTGCTTAACCAAAAAGAAATTGCTTCAATAACATAAGTAATAACTTAAAAATATATTTTTTTTTATCCCGATTAACTTACAGACTACAGACAAAAGTTGCAGATTGGAGTTATGAAGTGTTCGTGTGAAGCATTGTTCTATAATTTGGGTAACAGGATTTTGTTACTTGACGTCTGTGGTCTAGTGGTTCGAGTACCGGGCTACTGATCACGAGGTCGTCGAGGTCGGGGTTCGATTCCCACAAGACACAAACATTTATGTGATGAACTTAGCTGTTTGTGTTTGTCTGGGTGTTTTTCTTATATATCATAAGTATGTATTTACAAAAAACAAGTATATAAGTATTATATGCATTGTCTAATACCCATAATACAATCTCTGCTTAGTTTGAGACTAGGTGGTGCTGTGTAAAAATGTCTCAGGATATTTAATATTTATTATTATTAGTATTTAACAAAAAGCTTGTGACTTTAGCCATCCCCCATCCTGTAGTATAGGTGAATTCGGATTACATACATACTTTTGTTGCAAATTAAGAAGATTCCTCGATTATGCAAGTCACCGTGTGTGAGCCTCTACAGCCGTATCGGTGCGGTAACACCATAATGATCGGCACCCTTTACCGGTGGGTCTCATGACCCCATGCCGTAACGTGAAGTCATCGACTCATGGTCCACGCCATGGTAGGCAATAATATATCGTCTATACGGCTAAATATAATTTTCGCACGTCACAAAACTGATTTTCAAAATGGACTCGTGCCAATATACTTAGGTCTTTTTTGAATATGTTCGATTTAATCTTGGGCCTATTTTAAAACTGATCCTTAGTTAGCCCAAACGATCTTTCTATCAGGTGCAACGCACAGATTGGGAAATGGAAATACCAAAGCGGTAATCTTACTACTTTACAGGAATGCCTACCGCCTAGTCGCGGGTATTCTATATAGGTATGTACCCGTATCTATCTTTGTCAATAAACAAATGTTTAAAAGTGGTGACGGGCATAAGCTGGTTGTATATTACAGAACAAATAGATAGTTAGTAAGTAAGCACGATAATATAGGTTAGTGATAGGCGCGAGCCAACAGTTGTTTCGTAAGGTGATACAAATCCTTGTCAAACGAGTATCCTTGTTATAGATAGATCAGATACAAGTGACCAAAGCTGGCAACATCGTAATACGCCCAGACCTCTTCCTGTATCAATTATCAACGTAAGTTGACATTGACATTTAGACGGAACAGTTGACGGCGGAGCCGCGAGCAGGTCCGCCAACATGCGTGACACAAACTGCGAAAGGCCGCTTGCACTGAAAAATACGCTACGTATAATATTTTTAGATCAGTTGCAAAGTTCATACACTGCACCGCTGCATGCCATACATTCGCTCAATCACCGTCCTTGGCCGGTCGACTGTCCCTTCGAGAATGGAGATGCGATGATGCGATCACGACGTGCGCCTGCTTACTGAATCCATTAATTAGTACTTGGATGGAAGATGGCTTAGATGTCGATTAATTTATTCACCATATGGATGGGCGACCCCTCTCGATGCCTCACCCTGTATACTTATCACTATTAATAGCAGCGTAAGGTCGCACTCTAGTATAAGCATACCATTGAACGGAGTTGTATTGTATCCGTTGATATTAGAGCTCTTAATTAGCATCAGAATAGTAACAATACGAGCGTGTGACCTTGATCTAGTTTGGAGCGCAAGCTGCGCCTCTACCGTCCACCTGTTTGTACTTGGAGCTTAGAAGGAACCGCCCAACAACTTACTCATTCTAGAAAGGCTTACCTACTGACAGCTTAAGTATTTTCTAGTAATTGTAGAACACATTAGCCTCAAATTTTAAAGGGTGTAATTAGTGTCACCGGAGTAGAAGTTACTAGCTGCCAAGGAGTATTATTAGACTTGAATTTTGCATTTATTGCATAGTGTAATGAGAGCAATTTAGTTGAATATTTGCGATCGCAATGGAAGTTTCATCACAGTAAGTATCTGAGGGCGACCGCGTCTATCCGCCGCGATTTCATGCAAGTGCTCAGTAACTTAGCTGCATTGCCTCTGTATAAATCTTGCATACATAATTATAAAGTCAGATTAGTATTAGGCATAATCGGTCGCCGCTTGACGCCAGCTGTTGCGTTAATTTTATATAAGTTTGTTACGGCAACAGCGATAGAATGTCAACAAATAAATTAATTATAGTATCTGGCCTTTTTGATATCGACGATTCGTATAATAAATATAGATTAACAATAACATAAATATCGAAAAAAATATGAAGTTAATAACAAGGTACAATTTAGACCTAAGTAAGCTTAGGTTTAACACTAGTTTCAGAAACCTACCAAGGAGACAACATAAACAATGGTCGTCGACAATTTGTCTATGCATTTACAATACGGTAGAGGAAGTCAATGTGGCCATGATGTTAAGCACGTTACTGTTCAAATTGTTTCTGCACGAGTACCTACATAAAGTATATGATACAAATTATAGAAAAATGTACCCAATGAATCAACACGACAAGCGACTGTCGCGGGAGAATGTGGAAAGCGGCGATTTGCAGCACGCATCTTCTAACGTCAGCTAGGTACATATGTAAGAACATTGACTAACGGGCGGTTCCTATACCAAATCAGTCGATAGATTTGCACTCAATATAGGATTTTGACATCGTCCATACAAATAATGTTAAAATTATATCTCTAGTAAGCAAATCTATCAACTAATTTGATATAGGAACCAACCGTATGTTAATTATGTAGGTATGTATACATACATAATCAAACACAAGTTTAATAATTATAATTTTTGATGTAATAAACATACATAGTTACAGTTTAAAATTATAAATCCTCCATTTTTCAGCTCCAACGGACTTGGCCAAAGTCTGCATTGGAGCGGTCACTGTAAGTTGCGGTGTCGTATGGCAGGCATCGCAACTAAGGAGGGCTGCGTTCGTGTATAGGCGGCTGTAGGTTTACGAGGACGCGGCGGGAGAGAAGTTCCAGCTCATCCTAGCTTCTGTGACCTCGGCGCAACTGCCGGAACTCGGGGAACTGGCAACGGTTGGATTGTATCGCGGATCATACCAGAGCGGTTCCCGGGGTTTTGCTCGAAGCGCGCCAGCTTTGAAACGCACCAAAGTATTCCTCTAAATGCACCATTTTTTTAGAGTCCCTAAAAATTATTTACTTAATAAGCTTGAGTTTGTTTAGACTAAATACATCAACCATTAGTAAGCTAAGTAGTACCACGGCAACAGCTTCCAGTGTATTTCTGTTATCCTGATAGTTGTAGATAAAGGACATGAGAGCTATAGGCCGAGATATAGGGCGGTTGAATTTTAAGTTGTAATATTTTTATTGGTGCACAACTTAGTGAGATCGTTAGGAGCCTCCTTTCTGTTTATTTCTGCTTTCCTGGATCCAGGCCGGTAGTTTACAAATTAATTAATGAATTAGGATATTATTTTATTTCGAACCCTTCACGGTCTTCTCTGTTTCATCGCTGGTGCGTTTCGAGAAATAGGTACGTTTGATCGGTCCAAAGTTGGTGCTCTTCAAGGAATAGAATAGAGAGGTAAGTATTATTGACTAACTATCTTTACAAAAATAAAGTTTGTATTTATATTGCAGGGATATTAGTCGTTGGTTTAAATTGTATTGAACTGAATTTTTCAACCAAAGTTTATTCTTTCGAGTAATTAATTAACTAACCGCTGGAAGTAGATAACTATTGATTTAATTATTTAACAAAATAAATTTACTTATCTTTATGTAAAAACAATATTTTTATATATAAACGAATAATCCCATTCATTTATTTTTTCTTCATTCATAGATCTTCGGCCCAATAAAAAATGTTCTAGGTACTTTTAATCTGCAAATTATTAGGTATTTGTCGGATATAAATTGAGTGATTAAATTATAGATGGCAAGGAACGGAATATCAAGGTACATAATATTTGTACCTAGATATATCTATTTCTTTCTATCACAGGGTAACCACGAGTAGGTACATACCTATGTACTTAATTACGCAATTAAAATTGGATTGACTAAAATATCATCATCAGCTATGCTTTGATTGATATTATATCAGCATATTATATTTAAAACTGGGCCGCAGCCGCCGTACGTACGTACCTACTGTATTATTGACAGCGAATCGAGCGACGCCGACGACGCTGCGCGGATAGTTATAGTCGTCGTACTTGACAACTTATGCACAAAGCTTGCGCGCTTACTCTTGCTTAACAAGGGACGGCCCAGCCGAGTATCACATAATACTCACTCAATGTTAAGTGAATCTAAACGAATAGGAGGTACGCCATGACATTACAAGTTACATGCATTGACTTGTTATTTCATTTAGCGTATGTTGATACCAAATTAATATTACGCAACGGAGATTAGGATCTTTTAGGGCAGCATTAAGCTAGAATTAGAGTACCCTATTTTTCTGAAATTGTGGTAAGGGTGCAGTGTTACTGGGGTACGTAGATAAATTATTATGGTAAGGCTTACGAGAAAAATTGTAAGTACCTATAGATTTAAGACAAGTATCTAAACATTTTTACTTACCTATTACATATCTTACAATTAGGGCATTAAGGGTAAGTACTGACCTGTTTCTCACTGAAGATCTAGATGCAAGGGTGAGATTTCTCGGCGGCAATCGCGGTGCCGGAGAGGGCGCCGGCGGCGTTTGTTGCGCGGGCGAAGAGGTGCGGGGCAGGCGGCCGCCCGCCGCCGCCGCGCCCGCCAGCAACACAACCATCCACCACCTGGACATCACGAGAACACGATACGCACGAGACGTGCGACTCACGCTTCGAAACGTACTGTCACGGCGGCCACTTGCCGACTCACGGCGTCGTACTCGCACGCAACGACGTTCACTTTTGTTGTGCCTATGGTGGCGCCCCACTCCGATGAAAGTGGGCTTTCACTGGAGCTCGCTACCCGCACAGCCGGCAGTGCACCGAACGCTGCCTAGGCCTCGTCTGTCACCAAATTACCTGCATCGTTGTATTCCTGCACCAGATTAACGGAAGCTGATTTTGCAAACCTCCCCATTTTCAGCACTTCGGTAATTAATCTAATCTAATAATGACAAATATTATAATAAATAATATTTCCCTACTGAATATGTAGGTACTTCTACTTTATTTTTGTTTCTATGATTATTACGGACAATAAGTTTGGCGAGAACTGTAACTGTATACCTACATACCTAGATACTTACGTGTTATTGTTTCATAAATTTTGTAAATAAATATCTTCTCGGATTATGATAAAAAATAAAAGAACGATTAGCTACTATTACGAGGACCTACTTAGTACTAGGTTGATACCTAGGTACTTCTATACTGCAGACTAGCGAGCGAGCATCTTTATTTTATCTCTTGGAGGTAAAATAAAGATGAGACAAGATGAGGAAAGTACAGATCAACTCTGTTCCTAACTAAATTTTACCGAAATTCGGTAGGTACTATAAAGGTAATCTCTTTCAAACAAATGTAGGTACTCCCATTTAAAATAACTACGGATACCTATTCAGAAAATTTTAAAATGTGATTGAACAAGGTAATAGGTTCTTCATCAATATGGTCGGCGGCGCACGAGCATGACCCTGTGTCGATAGCATCCCACGGAATGCCCACCAACACCATATTGAAAATTGAACGCAATCCTAATAAAGTAACAAATTACTAACTTTCGTTTATACCGCATCATTTCGACCCATTCTTTATTTTGACATATTTATCTCGGATGCATAAATTATATTTGAAAATCAGTTTCAAATTGGGTACACGTAAAAGTTCGGCTTCTCTAAGGAAGATGCATGTTTAGACTGCACATTTGGTGTGGCGGTTACCCGCTACCGTTGCGTCATGCATGTATCGTGGGTAGTCGTGGCTTTGATTTCCACCCAAGGCATATTTTTTTGTGTTTCAGGGATATTTCATTCGAGTCTGTAGTGACATCTATCGAGCGAGCTACATATGAACGTATTCGAAGCAACAAATCCTGAATCGCGCAAGTGAAATTTACCGAGCAACTTCTATATCTTAAACAACCGGTCGACATCAATCGGCGGACAGTGGCCCGCCAGGCATAACACCCGCCTGGTCGGAGGATCCTCCCTTTGGTGCGAAGGACAACACACCTCGTCCCTCTACATATCTATATATACCGTGATTAAATATTATGTGGTATACAGCCATTCGAACTTTATGAGGAGCTCATAAAAATCCACTTCACTGGACTCTCAAGACGCAAAGTAACTTATTCAGTAAGTACATGCTAGAAAATAATTTGGATCAACTTATACCCATATCCACAAGGTGTTACATAGGATAGACGAAACGTGAAGCGCAAAAGATTGGGCTCAAAACCTTCGATCAATAATAGTACTATTGATCGAAGCTCAAAGTCTTGAGTCGTGAGGACTGGAAGGAGGGTAGGTAGACCTTTACCCTGTAGTCGAGCCAAACGGGCTGAAATACAAACGTTACACACTACCCACACGTTATTAAGTATGAGCTAATTTCATTAATATCATTATCGCACTAATAATATTATTATACCTTTTTTAAATAATTACAACTATTGAACGAAGAAATAAGATTCAGTTCATTTATGTCCAATTTAGAAAAGCTATCTATAATGCACATCACATTTGAATTTATTTTATTTTTAGTAAAATCTAATTTTAACGCCTGCAGTTTTAATGCTAGCAAAAACGCACCATAAATATATTGCTTGTTTATAAAGTTTGCGGGAGAAAGGATTACGAGGTACAGTCATAAAAATCTTTATTGCATGTCAACTATAATTGCGATCTCGACAATGACATTATAATGTTATGGTTAAGGGATCTGGAGATGTTTTGATAATTAAGGGGAGCACCTACATCAGACCGAATCCACTTCTTATAAAGAATCATTTCGGTTTGCTTAGGTTAGAAGTGACCATTATCGGACAGACAAGCCTAGGCAAGTTGCAATTTGATTTCCGACTAAACCTAATCGAAAGAAAAGGTATCCATACCACAGAGTAGAATCCATACATCGTTTCTATTCATATATGTGTGTAAGTATAAATCAAACACAAAGCAAAGATATATTGAAACTTTAATATTCTGAAAATAACTTTCAATAGACTTTTAATTATAGTAATTATATGCACATGTGATATAATTTATCGAGTAACGATAATATTGAAGACTGTTTAGACTGGCACACAATACATTAACAATGTAATAGGCTAAATTTTTGGGCACGTAGTCTTCTTTAGATAATTCTTTCCCGAAGGCAATGGTACGACAGTGACGCCCTGAGGAAACACTTTTGGTATCATATCTTCGGGCACAGTGGGCAACACCATGCAGTCGTCACCCACCTGGAAATGAAAATAATGTAATTAATATTTGTGCGCGGAGGGCTTCATGGCTAGAGAAGGGCTTAATTGTTAGTATGCCAACTGTTGACACTAGGCGACATACAGTTTCCATCTACCCTTGTCAGGAATGGTTACGATATATATTCGTAAAAGTCCAAAATTCCCAAAATACATCTATAATTAAAATGAATTTATTATTAAAATAAATAAATTTGGACATTTTTACACAGCACCATCTAGTCCCAAACTAAGCAGAGCTTGTACTATGGGTACTAGACAATGGACAGAATACTTAGGTATATACTTTTTTTTGTAAATAAATACTTATAATATATAGGAAACACCCAGACAAACACAAACACTTAAGGGTCCGTCCTACAAATCGACCCATTTTGATACATTTTGATCATCGATTGCAAGGAACCGAATAGGGGAAAATAAAAACTGAGCCATGAATTGAAAAGAACAGTTCCTTTTATGTTAGAGAGCCAAAGTGGATTTTTTAAATTATTTCCATATTAGTGGTAAATCACGAATATTGACAACTCTTTTTCCGAAAAGTTGCGTTCGAGTGACGTTTGATCGTCGCTAGCCAAGAAACTATAAGTAATTATGAATGTAAAAAATATATATTAAATATAGGACATACTCTTCTTTTAGAGAGCCAGGTTACTTTTTTCAAGTTTTATACAAAATATACCAGAAAAAAAATGATGAAATAATGTTATTTTTGGAAAACTTCCAGTCAAATATGTATTTATTTTTATTTTTTAGAGGCACTTTTACGAAATTTAAAAAATAGTGTATTAAACTTAAGTTATCCTTTAAATAGAACGTAAATTTATATTTTCAAAAAAGTAATATTTTCACTGTGAAAATAATAGATACATTGAGCTATATTATCGAGCGCAAAAACTCGATCGCGCCAGTAACCATCGGGCCATCATTTATTTGTGATAATTATTATTGAAAAGATCAAAATTGTTTATACGATACTACGCCCAACCTCGAGCTGAAACATAGAACTCCATTGAATCAAATTTTGAAAAATTGAGTCAAATTTGTGCACGGCCTCTTAAGTTCATCACATAAATGTTTGTGACCTGTGGGAATCGAACCCACGACCTCGTGATCAGCAGTCCGGTACTCGAACCACTAGACCACAGACGTCGTCAATTATTACACGGGAACGCAGGAGTCTTGTGTTTGTTTGGTGTTGTCATTCATATCAATTAATGTAGAGTTATAATAACTGTAGGTAAGAAATTGTTAACGTCATTTATATTAGAAATGACGTTAACAATTTCTTGTGATAATAATGTTTTTCCGATTTATTAGTTCAATTTTCTTACTTTATCTTATTTAGTATCTGTCAATATATTTTAATGCTTAATTTTGTTATTAATATAGACTAGCAAGTTTAGTACAGGATTCAATAAATGGTAAATTTACTTCAATGAAATCCCCTCTAGTGAAAATAAGGCAAAAACAAATTTTCACAGATATTGTCGTTAAACCTTTATGAAAGGTGAATAAGCATGAAATTAAAACGAGAACCGTGAAAATTCACTTTGTATTGAAGTTTAAATTCGATTGTGAGATAAGGAAAATCTAGCATAACAAAAAAGGGTTTACATTTACACAAAGTTAGAATAGGGAATCGCAGCAGAAACTGTCTTACGGATCAGGCTTAAATCTGGCACACAGACTGATAGTTATTCACAACAGTCAGCTAAGAAAGAACTTTGAGAAATTCCAATGCAACAGCCATTCATGCAAATCAACCTACCTTCCAGTTCACAGGTGTAGCGACTTTGGCCGTATCCGTCAGCTGCAAGGAATCCAACACACGCAGTATCTCACTGTAAATACAAAAAGAAAAATCTATATATCATCTCGCTACGACTAATAGCAGCGTAGTAATGAAAAAATTTGAAAAAACGGGAAAGAATTATAAGACCACGCGGGCGAAGCCGCTGGCGGAAAGCTAGCTTTTTTATACTTATAATGAAAACCGTAATTTATGTACACCGTACAGTTTAATCATATTTATCAGCATTCAGTTAGTTCTTTCTCACACTGTGCACAATAAGAAAGGTAGATGATGTCATATAATAAGTGCATACATAAACTTACCTACTCATAGAAGCTCTAAACTAAGAACACTGTACCTACGTTAAACAAGACCCATTGAAAGCAATTAAAACCTACAAACATTGACCGCAATATAAGTAACCAATCCGAACAGTTAACTTAGCAGAAAGCAGTGGTAGTGTGGCCTAGGGATATAACCACTGTGCCTCGACCATGAGATTTTTCACTAGACTCGCTAGCGACGCCGAAAAATATTTGTATGGAAAACCCTTGCAGCGCCTCTAGCGGTTACGTAAGGAACTAAAATCTGCTATGAGATTACAGAGTTTCGATGCGTAAAAACCTATCGAAAGCTATTCGATAGAACTCATGGTTGACGTACAGGATTGCTAAATCGTAGGTGTGGAGTTCGAATTTGAGGTACCTCAGACTGGGCAACATTCACTTACAATGGTGAAGGAAAACAACTTGAGAGAGGAGACCCGTGCTCTGCAGTGCTTTGATGATCATCGTCAAACACTAACAAATTTTTATGCAACCAATATTAGAGCTTATGAGAGAGTAATTTTCAATGCGATATACACCACATCTTCATTTGAAGACCACAAGAGTCCATCCCAAGTTTGGAGATTCTTTACCCACTTGATAAAAGATGATTGTGAGATTGTTGTTTTTAACTGTCACCTAAAATCGTTACTTAAGTCAACATTTTCTTGGTTGACGATGCTATGAAATATTGTCCAATAACAAACGTTTTCAAAGATAAATATTATCAGAACATACTGATAACATGACCTGTTAATCTTCAAACAATTCAATGGGTTCTTGTGTCATCATAACTCATAATACTAGCTGTATGTACTGCAAACAAATATTGAATGATCCAATTGTTTCCAACAACAATAGTAGGAACATTGTTCACAAGGTAAGAAAGTGACAGATATCCAGTGTATTTGAGCACAGAAGGCCGAGCCTGTGAACTCCATAAATCAAACATACAACTCAACATACACTCACGCCTTTTTCCCACAGGGGTAGGCAGAAACTAGATACTGCCATTTGCCATGATTCTTACATACTTCTTTAGCTTTACTTTAATCACACACTACCAATTTTATATTGTTTCTTTCTATCAAGCGATCATATTCTGTACTTTCCCCTGAGAAGATGATATACTGAAAAGGCAGCGAAAATAAAAAAGATACCTTTTATAAGAGACATTGGGTTAACGTACCTATCTATTTTAATTGTTATTACACCCATATAACCCACACAAATTTTACGAAAAATGTATGGCATATTTATTATCAAAATACTTACTCAAAATTTCTGCCTGTAGTTGCTGGGTATAAGAAAGACAGCCTGAATTTCTTGTTGGGGTCAATAATATAGAGGGCGCGAGCAGTAAGCGGCATCCCTGCAGTGTCAAGTTCATCTTTGTCCACCATGCCAAGCTTCATGGCGATCTCTCTATTCTTATCTTCAATTAATGGATATGGGAACTTTTCATCTTCATTGCAATCTATAATCATAGAATAAAATAATTATTTCTGCTGTTCTGATATACATATCAGTAGGTCACAATTTTTATCTTCTAGATTTTAAAACACCTTGTTTCTTTTAAAAGTCAAGTCAGTTCACAAATTTGTTTCATTCTTAGAACATGGTATGGTTACACAATAAGGTCTGTACTTATACATCATACATACCTCATCATACAGCTTAATACATTTTCTTGACCAAATATGAGTAGATCGGACTGATATACATATACTTCGTTTTTTAAAGGGTAAATATAAATGCTCAGTCAGTTCTTCTATGTTCATATTACATAATATGAACATAGAAGAACTGACTGAGTATGAAACTCATAACGACTGCAGAGCCTGTGGCAAATTCAAGGAAACTATGCAGCACATCCTGTGCGATTGGAAACGGATGAGTCTTCTCGGCAACGGGTACCCTAAGCCAGAAGATTTTAGGTTCCTTCCTTTCAGTGGGTTGACCGCCTTCGTAAACCATGTCTTCAAAGAGTAGAGTATATACGGTAATGGGGACAACACAAAAGATCCCATTGGGTCGAAGTGTTGCATATGGCCACCTACTAGGGCCAAGTAAATAAAACAATTACTATTTATACGATCCACATGTATATTAAATATTTAAATACATAAGGTGGTTAGATTTTTTTTAACTTTAGTACTAGCTAATCTATAATTAGTGAGTAGTACTTTAATTAAAAATAATATTTAAATATTGTAAAAGGTAAATATTATATAAATAAATTTAGCAGTCTCCTCTCTTAGTTAAAAGTAGCAGTAGTAGTAATTTTTTACCTGCATAGCTCTGAATATCTTTGCACCATTCCACATGACATGCTATAGTGTCACAAGATAAGCCAATAACTTTGGTATTACGCTTTGTAAATTCTGGCATCAAAGTCAGCACTTTAGCCAACTCCGTAGTACAAACTGGAGTGAAATCTGATGGGTGGGAGAATAAAATACCCCACCTGGAATCAATATAAAACAAATTTATAAACATACAAGAAAAAAATCCAGATCCAAAACAAGTAAAAAATATGAAACATTTAATATTATAACAATACATTTATATTCTGGTTCTAGATATTTATTTTGTTAGTTTACAAAGCTTATTGGTTGTTCTCTATCATGCAAAATATTTAGTTAAGTATTTAATATTCTGTTTAAAGTATTAGTGCCTTAAGTAAAAAACCAGAATTGTTAGCAATTTTAAATACAAAACAGCATGTTGAGTAAAAACTAAGTTAGACCACTACTCTGGCTCTCATGACCTTTTATAAGACAACATACATTTTGTTTACGTAGTTCCTATCTTAGCATTTTCTAGTTTTTCCAAGGATCTTTACGTAAAACAAAACCGGTTAGGAAGAAATACAAAATAACTTACGAATTCCCAAGGTATTCGTGAAAATCAATCAGTCCAGCGGTCGTATTTGCAGTAAAATTAGGAAAAACATCTCCCAAGAGCAACATTTTCAGGTTAGACAAATATTACTTGTGCTAATAGGAACGCAACAACTATATTTTATAATACTAATCAATTAAATTTCTTTTATTTAGACGGAATAATCAGACGAGTGAACAAGCCGAATTCACATTAAAATTTAAGGAATGAAAGCGAAATTCTGAATTTAAATAATTTTTTTTCCCGCTAACAACTTGGCACTACAACCAACGAGACTCATCGAGCTACTGACAGCCAGTATTATTGACATTACATTTGATAGTGTTGTGAATCCAACTAGTCAACTTTTGCTTTACAGTATTTGAGAGCACTTATTAAAATTACAAGGCTTAAACTTGAACCCAAGGAACAAGGCGAACACCAGTAGCAAAGGAAGGAGGTCACCGAAACCGGTCCAAATTATGTACCGAAGGTACATTTATTAGAAAAAATACCCTGTGTTACGCTAATTAAAGCTCTAGTCGTATTTTTTTTAATGTGAACTGGGGAATGAGAAGAAAAACTTATAATTTGAGAAAAATCACGCCATTTTGGCACACTATTATCTGTTTCGTAATGATTTCTTGGTAAAAACTATGAACTTAACAGCTGTCATATACCTACCTACTACCTACCGGTACAAATTTGGGTTGTATGGGCTTTTGATGACCTACTTTGGGATTGTTGTTTTTTGGCAGTACTGTGGGCATTTTTAGAATTATTAATCTTAGTATGCAAAAAATCAGTGAGTTCGAAATAGGCCTCATCGATGAATCGAATACCGAGTAAGATTGGCTCGTAGATGAACTTACAGTTTTCACCAATCTTATTGTTCGGGTTGAAGTTGGCACGAGCTAACTTTAACTCGGCCGTAAGAATCGAGGAAAGAAAAGTATTGGATTAAATTATTTAAAACGACAGTCTACGACTTGAGCTTTCGTTTTTATTTATCACAATCCAATATTTTTCTTGCTCAGGTTTTTGCAGCCGGGTTAAAGTTAAAGTGCCAACTTCAACCTAGAAAATAAGTTTGGCGAGAATGGCGAAAGCTCGCGGTCTTAATATGATACACAACTACACAAGTACGGCGGAATTACTCGTCTATCTGGTTTTTCTCGACTCGTTTCTATCATCATCGGCGGGAGGCGGGAGCCTGGCAATGTTGCCAGATTCTTTTTAAGAAAATCACTAGATGCCACGTAATATTTTGAGATCACTTCGAATCTACTTCCGACCATTTTTTTTCATTTATTACATGTGATATTTTACTTAATACCCTTAATTCAAAATACATATATATTTTTGTATATACCGATAAATAAAAAACATCCAGGGGACAAAGCCCCTAAGGTTAATATTCAGAGATGTTGCTCAGCGTAAAGTAATGCTTCCGTATGTCAAATTTGTATTACAAATTGACATACGGTAGCGTAAGTTTATGCTTAGCATCGTCTCTGAATATTAGCCTTAGTCTGTATATCACCGACGCGATCTGAGTAAGTACGCGTGTTTAATACAAAGAGTATGTTTAAAAAATGCGGACTGCGGTGACGCACGGATGAATAAACTCGCCGATTGCCGAACTACAAGTACGATGGACTATTCGCCTATCTATCCGGCCTTTAATAACTGTTAGAGTCTAGAATAGCGATGGGCGATTGCTACTAAAAAGTATTCAAATGAATCGACAATTATATTTGCATATTACATATATTCGAACGTCGATTTATTCGTTACCCCGATAAAACTATCAAATAACGTAGTATACGTATAGTAATAATTGCGTTTCGATTACGAAGCGAATACTAGTATTAATATTTACTTGTTTTATTGAATAAAAATCGATGCCGCCATTGATTCATTCGTCCAATTTACTAAAAGCGCGTTCTACTACTATTGGACTATCTATTCGTACGTAGCATGACCACAATCGACGGACTATCGAATAATTCAATAGTTTTTTGTAATAATCACTCATCGCTAGTCTAGATTTTTTAAATATTACAAATATTACTGTATGTACTATTCATTATCTCAAAAAATAAAAGCTGCGTATTCGATGAGCACAAATATAGGACAATTAATCGACTAAATGCTTTATTATTTATGGTTAACCATTGCCGTAGTGACTAATATATGACTAGATAATCTCGGGACATCACTACTCACCCAATCAATCAATGGCGTCACCGTCAATGACCCAACCCGCAACGTAAAGTTTTGTAGTTTTCAACATATTTATAAAGAGTTTTAATTGAGTTTTTATATTTAAAATTGTTACATCCTGAAACGGTAAGTAAAATAATGAAAATGTGTATACATAGATCGTCATTTAAATGATAACGCGTTACTTGTGATCGAACTCTACACAAAATGGACGTCAAAGGAATTGTGACGTGATTATGTAAAAAATACTTATCAGTATTGGGAATATCTGCACCGGTATGTAGATAATGTAGATCAATGAAACCAATGATCATTCTGTTCAGTTTGGGCACGTCAGAAATAATAGTAATTGTGGTCAACATTATAATAGGAACAACAGTCATGACGGAAATGAACAGGAAGGCATGCCAAAGAGTGGCGGCGCACTGGCAACTATCGGACTATCGATGCATCTAGAGAGATGTCTTTGTTTTCTAGGATTTAGGAAATCAACATACTGTTTTATTTACATGACCCCCTTTAGGGTCATTGCCCCTTTCGTTTATGTAGAATGTGGTTCTGTGATGTTTTTTTAACCAAACTGCTTGTAAATAAGTTTATTATTTGCTGTGCGAGTTATTCACCTATATTTGTCGCGCCTACACAGATTAGTCAGTGCTATGTCCAGTGTTTTCCATTTTTTAACTAATTATAAATTTACATTTGTTTTTGGTATATTGCTTGCTTGCATTGTGTGTCAAACTTTTTTTAACAGTTTTTCATAAAACTAAGAAAATTAGATGGTAAGAGCTTATACATGAAAAAATAATTACTGTACTCTACATAATTTACAATGAGTATAAAAATGATAATGAGTCATCCTCCAACTAGCCTTTTCTCTACTTTGTTGGATCAGCTTCCAGTTCAATCAGATTTTACATGAAGTGAACCTAATTTCTGGCGAAAACCCATATTACTGATGATAAACTGGTCGTCAGGCATATTTTAGCCCCCCGGGTACTCTAATGCTTGTCACAGGTGCTCCTGTCTAACAGCTGGGACACCAGCTTTATGTGCTCAGTGACACACCAAGTGTCTTGACATGTTATAAGTGGCTTCCCATCCCCAGACTCATCACTGCCATTGCACCTTAACTTTGCTGGTTGATTGAGCAACCAATAGTCCCTCTAAAATAATTAACTATGAATGATCAATAGTAATCAGTTGAACAATGACTATCTTATAATTTAAACAATTATTACAAGTTGTTATTATTATTATGCAGTGGAGTCATTTGTCATACCATAAGCAGCTGCTGCTAAAGCGAATGTGCATTGTTTACCATATGTTAATGTAAAATGTCATAAATATATCTTGTCTCATGATTTCTTTTATGAATAATTGAAATACTTCTAAGTTATATTAATACATAAACTCATAAATTATTAAAGGAGTATGGCCATTTCCTCTTTGTAAGCAAAAGCACAGGTTTTGATTGCTTGAAAATATAGAATATTTTAAACTTGTGTGTTTGTGACTCAATACCAAACTTCCTAACAGACTATAGAACATAACGGTATCCAAGTAATTAGGCACTTGAGGCTTTATTACAGAACATAGTACTAACATTAGTATGTTATCATAGCAGCACAACATTATTTTTATTTGTGTGAAAATAATATTTGATTGGGATGTTGGGTGTTTATATTTAGCTTAAAATGCAAATATCCACCTTGAATACATAAACAATAAATTTACATGTGACATATTACAACTTATTACTAAATATCAAACATTCACTATTTGTGTTATAAGTATAAAATTATAATATCTAACACAAGCTTGTACTAGAATTGGTAATATCTGCTTGTTTACTAGCTACATAATCTGACAGGCTAATTACATTTTAATTTTACTCAATCACTTTATAAACAAAATTTTATTAATTTGATTCCACAAATTTTATTGTATGCTTATAATATGAGGTGCAGAATCCATTACTGTAGTGTTTTCAAAATGATAAATCATTAGGCATTAGGCATTATACTCTATTATTTAGAAATTATGTTCTTAGGAAAACTTGTGTATGTAGGTGATTGTTTATAAATGTAGAGTATGTACTTGTACAGTGTTTAATTATAAACACTTATTGTGATATATTGTAATTAATATTTTCCTCAAGGATTACTGTATTACATTTATTTAATTTAAATTATACTGCTAGATTTTTATGTTCATATTTACACTGCTATAAGCTGACCTCCCTGTGAAGATTGGGTTTTTGAATTAAATTATTTCAATAACTCATTTGTAAGCGACTTTTTATTGAAACAAGTACAACAACAAGACTAACTTAAATAAAGTAACATCCTCTTCTGGCCTTTCCCATAATATCAGTATTTTACATGAAGTGACTGCCATCAGTCCTCTGGAATTCAATTTCTAGACACTACTGATATTCCAGGCCATTCCTACTGCTTGTTAAGCTGACTAACGATTATCATAGATGGGTTGTTATTTAGGTGCCAATTAAATTATTATGTATCTAACTCCAAATTTTGCTCGGCGAAATAGCATTGCTAAAATATTATGAAATGAATAAATTAACAACACAATTTTCAAGTCAACAGATTATTTAAAAAAAAACTAGCTAACCATAAAATATGTTATTGTTTCAGACTTTTCCTGAGTGTTGATATGGTTAGAGAATCGCTTTGGCGCGAAATAAACAGCGAGTAAACGTTTTTCATAATAGATATCTTTTGTGAATCACAAGTCATTCGTCAAGATGCAAACAATTAAGTGTGTGGTGGTAGGCGATGGTGCCGTCGGTAAAACATGCCTACTCATAAGCTACACAACTAACAAGTTCCCATCTGAGTATGTGCCCACTGTGTTTGATAACTATGCCGTCACTGTCATGATAGGAGGAGAACCATACACCTTGGGTCTCTTTGATACTGCAGGTAAATATGAATGCCTTGCATACATACATCTTCATCTGTTGCTCTAGCTTGGCCAAACAAATCTGTGCATGATCTTATTCTACATGCTTGTAATTTAAAAATCAGTTGTTACAAAAAGTAAATTCTACAAAGACAAATTGCATATAGCCAACTGTTTCTCGAATAAGTTCTTTTATGTGTATATTTAAATTTAATTAATATCCTTGGCCACAGGTCAGGAGGACTATGACAGGTTGCGACCACTCAGTTATCCACAGACGGATGTTTTCCTTGTTTGCTTCAGTGTAGTAAGCCCCAGTTCATTTGAAAATGTTAAGGAAAAAGTAAGTTATTACTATATTATAAATTTCTAATCTGAACTTTATAATATGTTTTTAAATAATAGTACTTAAATATATCTTATATATAAAAATGAATCGCTAAATGTGTTGCTAAGCGCAAAACTCGAGAACGGCTGAACCGATTTGGCTGATTTCTTTTTTGTTGTGTTTGATGAAATCTGAGGAAGGTTCTTATGGAGAGAAAAAACCTAAAAAATACGAGGAAAAAGGGAAAAATAACAATTTTCTTTTCCCATTTAGCCACTTTGACTGTCAAACATTCGACGTCAATTAAAACAAAACAACGTTAGGAATAAATTGAAATGATATGCAACCTCTAATCAACTTAAAGGCATACCAAACATAATTCTAACGGGACAGAACAAGGTCTGCCGGGACAGCTAGTTAATTATATAATGTATATGTAGCCTATGAAATTTCTAATTTAGCATGTGATATAATTTTCCAGTGGGTACCAGAAATTACTCATCATCAACAGAAGACGCCTTTCCTCCTGGTGGGCACTCAGATAGACTTGCGAGATGACCCAGCCACGATGGAGAAGCTGGCTAAGATAAAGCAAAAGCCCGTATCTTTGGAGCAAGGCGAAAAACTGGCGAAGGAACTCAAGGCTGTAAAATATGTGGAGTGCTCAGCTCTCACACAGGTATGAATGACCTCATTACAATGACCATTGTTATTGTTTCCAATTAGTCACTGACCATGATAGTCCAGCTGTCATATGAAGAATTGTATATCATAACATTGCATTGACCAGTCTATTTTGCAATCACATTAATAATAAGACCCAGTTTGTTACAAAGCGCAAATGGTAATATTTTATTTTTGTATTTAAAATTGGTCTCAGGCTTACTTTTTGATTTGGATATAAAACATTTGTTTAAAATTATAATTATTGTGTGTGATCTAATTCTGGGAACCATTTAAGTATATGTACAACAATAACAGTCAACACTGACCTAATAATAAGTATTTACTAAATATGTACCTGCTATAGAGTTTCAACAATGTTACAATAATGCTCATGTTAAATGGAATTGTTTAGGAGTATTGTATAAACAAACTGTATATAAGTGAATTTGGTTTGAGCTCAAGGTTTATACAGCTGCCTTTTTTTGTGGGAATAAACATGATAAAGTTTCAAGTAATTAGTTATGGTGATATTATGTATTATGGTAATAGCTATATTTAATTTCTTTAGAACTGGATTGTTACAGCCCTATTAAGTCACCATCCCCAGTATAAACAATTTGATAGACTAAAAAAAGTTTTGAAATGATCACAGACATACTGATGGTATAAAGATCATTTTTTCTAAAAGATAGATAATATTGTATTTACGGAGATTAACTATTTTCGGTGTCGTAGTTGTTGTAACTTCAGTACTTTAGAAACTAGTGACAGAGGAGTAGTAGAAGACAAGGTTTTAGAAAACCCTGTCTACTAGTTTTTACGAACTTCATTAACAAACTTACTAGTATGGCATCTGGCTACTTAAATAAAAATAAGAACTCAAAAAGTGGCTGCTAGCAGAGATAAAGAAGATACTAAGAATATTCTGATGCCTTTGGTTATTTTAACCTCATGCTACACCATGTTTATTAATAACAGTGTTGTGACATCCAATAGTCATATAAATTATGGGTTATATAAATTATACAACAAATTACTATTAGTTTTTTACTATAGTTCCAGTTGCACAACCCCTTGGTCTGACTGACAGCTAGAATATCATTTCTACCTTGTGCATCCGACGACGACAACAACTATAACCTTTTTTATTTATATTAGGCACGTCATTATAGTTTAGTAGTAGTTTCGTTTAATAGGTATGACAAATACCTATTAAACAAATACCGATGAGACAGATTCACCAATTTGCTTTTATTCTGTGAATGCTTTACTCTTCTTCTCTACGTCGGCGTAGCGAGAGGCGTGAACCGGTCATGCTTATCAGCAAAGCTAAAGTATCCGAAAATCTGCTTATACTTTCCTTTATATATATATCCCTTTTTCAGAGCAATAGTTTTTCCTTGGAAAATAATGTTAACAGCTTGATAAACCCTTTTTCTTTGGTTTACAGAAAGGATTGAAGAATGTGTTCGATGAAGCCATACTAGCAGCGCTGGAGCCCCCAGAACCCGCCAGGAAAAAGAAATGTGTGCTGTTGTAATGTGTCCCGGGCTCCGAGCGACTCCGCCCCACCAGTGCGCCGCGAGCGCACCCGGCCGCACCGCGTGTGCCACATGCGACTGCGCCCTCATAACGCGTACATTTTAGTATTTTACCATATAATATTATTATTAACAAAATCGTTTTTGAACAAGGAATTAATTAATTTTATTTATGATGTAATAATGATACCTGTTGCGTCTTTTTGGGGTTTATTCAGATACTTTTCATTGGAAAATCTGGAAGTACGTGTATCGTTTAATGGAAATGTAACAACCATGGTTATAAAGTATATAACAAAATGAAGTGGTGATTACATTAATTAACGTCATTATGTTACAATTATTATTACTCATGGAAAAGGTTTTTACCTAATGAAGCTTTTGGTATCAATGATTACCATAATATGTTTTATATATCAACATCTCCAGGAACCAGTTCCATTCATTAATTAAAACATTTTCATATATCTTAGGAATCACAAAAACAGAAGCAAAGTTGTCTTGCAAGTAATATTGTTTATTGTTAAATGTAAACAAAGCTAAATAGCACCACTACCAAATGTATTGATCTATAGAAATGTTAACATTTTATGATTAATATGAGAATATAGCAGTTTAGGTTCAATACATACTTTCTTACCTTAGTTTAATGAGAATTATACTTTTTTTCACATAACAAATAGGCTAATGAAAAAAGCTTAAACATCTTTTACAAGCAAAAGTTTTTTATACAATTTGACAATATTTTATGACTAATATGAGGAAATTGTGAACACAATAACTTTGTATTTAAATCATTAACATAATGATGTTTATCGGATAACGAAATTATCTTTGCTGTGTAAGCTGGGATTGATAAAGCAACTTCATGCACAATATCTGCTAAGCACAGTCCGAACAATGTATTTTTATAAGTATTACTTGGTAACATACTGACTTATGATGAAAATCGCTATATTTTAAGTTATTACAACGCCTGTCTTTTATGACGGCCGTCCACGTGTGTTTTATATTATTTCGATGTGTTCTACATATTTAAACAATTGAGTTTGGTATAAAATATGTAAGATTTACTAAACATCTACTATAATTACAATTAGCATAATAATCTTAAAACCCAGAAAATTATAATCGCTAGAAACTCGTGATTTTGATGATAAAATAAATCGTAAAGTTTGTGATGTTAAACAGAGTATAAATATTATTATTATACGATATTAATGGATCATGCAATGTGAGCTTGGACTGATAATTACATGAATTCGTCATTCCATGAAACATTTTTGCATTTATTGATTACAGAAAATTTAGGTGATATCGAACACAACAGTCAACGATTTAACAATAATCTTGCGCTTAACTTAGTGACTCTGTTTACGCAGCTGCTGTCTAAATGCGTCGACTAGTATCAACTGCGCATGCTGCAACGATACTGTGGGCGACCCAGGGGCGGAAGTGAAAGTTATTGTGAGGTTTACTATTGTTCATCGATCAGATACGTAGCAGACGCTCGCGTTAGATATTGTCGAATAATAATGATCGATTATAGAAAGGGTGCAATTAATGATTATATTATATAATAATTATAAATTCATTACATACCGACTTTGGGGGCTAACTATATCAACTGTAGCAAATATACATTAACTCGAAATTATAACTACATTTTATGTATATATAAGCTACTATACTTTTTTACTCATTGGAAAAGGTAACAAGTTTTCTGAATTAATATTTATTTAGCGTTCTTTGTAACTTACAATATAATTATTTTGTATGATTATTTCTTTCAGTGCAGTTATATGTTCTTTGTGTCAAGAAGTAGTTCTAGGTGTATATGGAATAAATATATAATGAGATTAAATTTTAAAGTTTTATTTCAATAACTTGGGAATATTTTGCTTATCTGAAAATAGAACATTGTAAAATAAAATTTGAGAGACTGTTAGTATAGGAAAACATAGACTTTAATAGTATTTTCATTTAGCCAAGAATGTAAAAAATGTACATGACCTATTTTGATAAATGTTAGAAAACTAAAAAAGATGTGCAAATTGTATCTTAATGATAATTTCAGAAACACTTTGTTATAAAATATATTGTTAGATGTAAATGGCCGTATTGTACCTAATTTTAATAAATGATAAAATAAAATAATTATTGTATTGTAAAGTATTGCCTTTGAAGTACAATGATTTATGACAATAAAAATTGATTAAATTCGATATAAACGCCCATGCCTTGCTTACATTCTTGGGAAAATGAAAATCAATTTAAACGTGTTTGCTATACGAGGTAATTCTTTAGGGTAGTAAAAACTGATGTTGCTTAGACCAGCCGGGCAGGTAAAAAATATACAACACACTGACACGCATTGCAGGCGTCAAATCAAGTACTTCCAGCGCTTTATCGTTTCGATAGGAATGTCAAACGAAAGAACATATTTTATTCTAGCGCATTGTTTATAACCTAAACTGACTAAGATTACGTTATTCTTTGCAAAATGCGTATGGTATTTATGTATTTATTTTTTATGATTATGAATGATGTATGGTGCAGAGCACAATTTATTTCCAGATTACAATCTCGCAAGATAGATAATAAAGGTGTTTGCAATCATATGGTACATACAGTCGAAAGATTGTGAGCTCTTGCATTGTTTAGTTACAGCTCTATCCTAACCTAACCTAACCGATACAAAGATGATCAGTATGGTGCAGTTTGCAATTTATCGACGGTTTATAATCTCGCGAGATATATTAGTCACAATCTTACTGTGACATAGGTAGGTATATGCCAAGTGAAGTATACAAAGTTTAACGAAGAAATCCTATGGTAAAAATACATAAAAAGGATTTTTTTTAACCATACCAACCATAACCATAGCCCTAATATGTAACGTTTTTCAGTAATGAATAAACAAACCGGTCGTTACTACTTGCCAGTGTTACAGTCGTTAGGTCTCATAGATTTTGAAGTAAAAGCTGATGTTTCGTTGTTCTAGGATTGATATTATTTTGACAACTTTGACGTAATGATTTTTTAGTGCTTTTACTATTCTATCTCCCCTTTTTATATTTATTAATCAGTCGTTCTGTTTATTTTAAAATTAGCACAAAGCTTTCCAGTAGTGTGCTATGAAAATTTCAAGTTAATATGGGCGACGGTTTAAAGTTAGCTAAAGGTTGGTCGTTAGATTATTTACTTGATGTGATGATGAGTTTTTTTGATATGATATGCAAAATGTTAAACTTACTGTCTCTTATTGAATAGACACCTTCTTCTAATTGGTTAATTTAGGTAAAGATTTTAGTACCTATCCAGTTTAGAGAAAGTGCATTAATGTCAAAATGGCGGAGTATTTCAGAACGTGGTATCAGATAAATCGATCATACCTAGACAGTGGCGGAGCATACTGTTATAATAAATACATAAGTGATGTGTCAGTACCGGGAACGATCAAGGATTTTATTAGCAGCTTGAGTGGGTAAATGTAAATCTGTTAACATAATACTTACAGATAAGCGTCATAGGAGCTCCAGCAGTCTGGCTGGGGCGGTGTTAGAGGGAACGCGTTCCGAACGTAAACTGGACATGAATGGTTAGTCCCGTTTTCAGAATAATCTATGTATGGTGACAGTTAGCATACCGAGTATTTGATAATCCATATCGATTATTTGTTTATGTAAGTAATAAGTATTATTTCATTTGCATATACGAAACTTTCCGTTGCTTGGCAAAAGTCTCTTATGATTTTGTGTTATTAAGTATACAATACTTACCATAGTCCATAAATACCTACGTACCTACTATAAGTCGAGTATAAACGCCATCATAAAGCATACTGCATCGTAACTAAATGCAATGCCACGCTTTGCTAGACTGCGGCTTGAGATTCCTAAGAAAACATTATCTTCTTTACTAGCTTCCATACCAGAAATGGATGACCAGTTTGCCACAGCAGAAGCACGATGCGACGACCTTCAGGAGAAAATCGATTTAATTAAATCTTTAAAAAGAAAGAGAAAACTTAAAAAACGGAGGTAGGTACAGTGTAGATCTACTTTGGGACACAGAATTTTTGTCCATCAACAACCTATCTTACCTGAATAAATTTACTGGTCACGGCAACAAATATTTTATGGCATTCAGATAGTTGTCACAGCCTGGGTGTCTTCGCCAGATACTAGTGGCGTAGTGGAAGGCACCCTTGCGCAACCCTGGGCGGGGCGGTAAGGCAAGTCATGGATAAGGCTGTTTGTCCACCGCCACCGGCACCGGACACGTCACCGGCAACAGAATGACGATGACGGCGAGATTATTTTTGTTCGAGATTACGTTGACATGAAAAATGTATTCTAATTGCGTGCGGTGGACACACGGCCACAGTAAATGTAGGGTAAAGAACCCTATTGCTGACACCCCCCCAATTTATTGACATCCTTTTGTTATTTTTAAAATATAAGGAAACTTGGCAACCCAAGAGTGATATTTATTAAAATTACTTTAGGTAGTTCATTTTTTTATGTCATTGTTAAGACCAATCAGTCAAAAGTACTAAAATGCCGCCAAAACAGCAGATACAAACAGTGCAATCGGTGTGTCAGGGAGAGAAAGTTGGTTTTCTTAGAGTTTCGATAAGGGAAGCGTTCATTTTAATCATGTTAAAATATAAAAAAAATCGAATACCTTTCTTTGAATGTTGTGTTAAACTAATATTGAAGGTTAAAATAACAGATTTCAATGGTTATTTCTCCATTAACTGTGTTCGTTGAATTTTTACAAGTTGTAGATTTTTGGTATCTCGAAAATAGTGTAATTCCAATTTATTGACATCCATGTCAATAATTGGAATTTTTAAATTTGTATTTGAAGAGGTTCATTCAATGATCAGTACTTAGTTTATGACTTAGTATAAAATTACTAATTAGATTTAAGTCAAAATACACCTTTATTCCAAATTCTGACATGGATGTCAAATTAATATAACTACTTATAAACATCAGTGTTGGTAATTGGGCAAGGCTATGTCAATAATTGGAATAAAATGAAGACATTCTACTACTACTAATCAGAGTATTTTGACGACGTCTGTGGTCTAGTGGTTCGAGTACCGGACTGCTGATCACGAGGTTGTGGGTTTGATTCCCACAGGACACATGAATTAAAAAAAAATCAAAATGACGGCTTTCATACGCTTTAATGTGCGAACTAATTTTCAAAATGACCTTTAGTTGTATCAATTTTCATTTTAAATTATCATTTAGGATCTATCTAGTGATTCTATGATGATTTATAAACTAAAAAGTTGGAAATAAAATCAATTATTAAATGAAACAAAAAACCCAACTGCGTAAAAAGTACTAACTAAAAATCTAATAAAAAACAAGCTCTGTGATGTTGGAAAATGTATTGTAGGCGGGACAAGCTGCTCGTTCATAAACAAAATTGTTTCTTTGCTTGTTCCGCCTGCAATAAATTTTCCAACATCACAGAGCTTGTTTTCAGATTTTTAGTTAGTACTTTTTACGCAGTGGGGTTTTTTATTTCATTTAATAATTTAATAGGTACTAAGAAAATTGCTATAATAAAAAGGTGTCAATAAATTGGCACAACACCTGACGATAATAGGGAAAAATGTGTCAATTTTTGGGTAAATCATACTAAATCAATAAAACTTGAAAAAATAACACCAAATATCATTTATATAAAAATTTTGTTTATTGGCAAGAAACTACATTAATTGCTCTATTATTTTGAAACTGATATCCAACGGGCAATACCGTAAAATGTCAGATATCAAACCATTTTGATACGACAGCCCTTAGTGTCAATAATTGGGTATCTTACCCTATGTATCGCTAAATCGGCGCCGTCATCTCGTTGCTGGTGACGTCCCAGCAGGACGGTCGAACTGGCCATATATATTTAACAGATTAAAAATCATTATTTTCTGATAGTATCCACTATCCCACCTCGGGCCCCGGGCTTTTGGGGAGGGGGAGCCACCGCCCTTCTGGCTCAGTCCGACCCTGTGTCCCGGTACCGATGGCGGTGGACAAACAGCCTTGGAACAGGTATCCCGTTTCTGAATGACGTAAGTACTCTCAGAACGTAGCTGTTTCAAGAAGTTCCTACCTGTGTCGCATACACAGTGAGCCAATCCGCGTATGTCACTGCCGTGAAGGGCTGCTTTGAGGAAACGTAGCACAATCTGGCTTGGCTGGAGGAATGGGCAGATTAGCGCCGTGCTGTAATCACGGTGGTGTGTGGTAACCTCTTGCTTCAGGGTGTAATTCAATCTATGATAGAGTGCATGGGAAGCTGCCGCCCTACTACGAATAAGTTATGCTAGCGAGATGGCCAGGATAAGGGAAAGAGCTGCGGCTACACAGTTCCAGCCAGCTAGGTCACAGTTTTCTACAATTCTAATTAAGAGAAGTTCAAGTTAAATCAAGTTAATTAAATTTTAAATCTGTAAATTCAGCGATTCAGATAAAAATCCAGTACTTGTTAAAATAAATATTGATGGATGAGGTTCTGTGTCCTTAGGAAGAGAAAATAGCCTTGCGTGTTTTTCTTTATGGTAAACTACGTCATAATATTTTTTTTTAGCATGACCAGAGTTACAGATCCACCCAAGACACCTGAAAACGTACCTTTTATCAGTGTGCGTACACAACCAAAGAAAAGTAAGTACTGATAAGTTATTATAATGACGGTATGTAATTGAAAAATTTATTCTAATTGCGTGTTGGTAGGGACATATTTACTCGTACGGGGGGATTCAAGTCCGCATGGATGCTAGAGGTTGACGCTACGGATTGTAGGTAGTTATGAACTTGGGCAAGCGGATACGCATGGCGCACCGCGGTGGTACAGTGATACAGTCCGCGAATCTGTCCCTCAGCTTTTAGTTAAGCATAGGAAAATTGTGCCAGCCTTGCTGATTACAGAGGTGTCGCAACAAGCGTCGCGACTTCGCCGGCTCGAGGTACCACCGAACCCCACCCGAGGCTACCTCGACCCCGCCACTGTGGAACAGCACCGCATGATAGGCCAGGTGCGGGGCTACAACCAGGCGTTCAAGCACCCACAACAAGAACGTATTGCGGTCTGTAAGCGCAGTTTACGTAGAAAACGATAAGTAGCACATAATAATGAGATTCAACAATTGCCGACTCCAAGGGAGATTCATCAAATTTTCAATCTTGACGGCACGTCTTTAATTGAGCCAGTGGCTTCTGCGCCACGGGTTGTGGGTTCGATCCCCACACGAAACAAATATTTGTATAGCATTCAGTCAGGGTAGAGTCTTCATCTGTATATTTATTTGCATGAAAGCGCCCACACGACACGTAAAAAAATATCAGTGAGGGGCAGCTTATTTTGAAAATTTAATAACTTCAGTGAACATTTTCTTACTGATGATAGCAAGGAAATTAAATTAATTTAATGTTAATGTAATTTATTTAACTGATATTGCTTGTTCCTATTCCACCCAGAACAATGTTAGCTGGTTAAAATCTAAAATGATTTATTGATGGTTTATTGTATATACAGTTTTTACCAACAAGTGCGGAACCACGTCCGTATTCAAAATTGCGGCGGCAACGGTCGCAGGCTGATGGTGACGGTAAGTGTTGTCTAACAAATAAAGTAGATTAATACTGTAGGTATTCCGAGTTGAATATAACAAAAAAGCTATAGGCAGGTACAGTTATATCAAATGTAAATCAACGATAACAAAATAGGTACCTACCGAAATACCTAATATTTTGTGCTTAGGTAATTATTATATTATTATCAAAGATTCAAAGCATGAACGAAACTGGAAGTTATGTCTTGCTTCTCTTTAAATATGAAGCGGAGACGACAATAAACCATGTATGTTGTAGTCTGTCTGCTTGTGCATAGTGAAGATTTCTTTTAATAGATGGACCACAGATTACATGTGTGGTTACCATAGTTGTAGATAATAAGGTATTTAATTAATAAATAAAACCTTTACAATAAATAATTTAACCCCGCCGAAAAATCTAAATACAAAATAAAATCGAAAGCTTAGGTATATGAGGCTGTTTTTCTAATCTTTTTCTTCTAATAATTCTCTCTGACTTTTACAACTTAAGGCCGGATAGAAAAAATCTCGAGAACTATTATTAATTTTCTGTAAGTTTATTTTCGGTAGGTACCTACGTGGAAGTTCTGGGCATCTTCTTTTTTGCCTATAAGTATATAGCCAACATTTATTTTTCGCCCAAGCAGGTATGTGCGGCCTAGGTCAAATATCAAGCGATGGGCCGATGGAAGTGGCATGCGGGCAGGACGAGATAGGAACTGAATATTCTAACTATGACGTATATGATCACCCAGCAGAATAGTAAGTTCTTCATATCTTCTCAGCGAACAACAACATTCCCATGTTTTTAAACTAATGTAACGTTTTCATTGATCTACAGTTCAGTAATTAATCCTAAGAAACCACTGGATACGCGCCAGATGAAGCAGCCACCTAGCCGGCGGAGGCACGTACCTAGAGATAGTATACCTAAAGAAGGTACTTAAGACATATAATATTAATGTTAACACATATAAATGCTATTCCGGTTGCTAATAATTGATTTGTTGTTGATATAAAACAAGAGGCGGCAGAACAGTGGCGGAACGACGCGTCGGGCGAGCTTCCAGTGCCACGCCGCCGCCAAACATCCAACAAGAGTCACTCGTCAGGTACATATTATAACATATTGCACCTGGATTTTACTAGATCATAAGAAATAACTATACAAATATAAAACATTTGACTTTATACCAATATATCTGCTAATAGATCATGATCGACTATTAGGTAGATATTGTCAGCAATCAATACGAGGCTCTGGATAATAGGGTGATTTTGGTATCGCTTACTAAATTGTTAACAAATAAATTTGATTTGATTGATTTAATAATAGGTACCTTTGAAGTAAGATTTATTTAAACACTGGAATCTGGGAGTTTGAGGCCACACTCACATTTAACAATAAGACGGAATTACATTACAGCAAAGTCTCAGTTCGTTGACATCAAAATGATAAAGGGCATGCTTATGGCCCTTAAATCTTTGAATTTTCGCAAGCGAATAAAGGTGTTGAAGTGTTTGCAATATGGCCTACTATTAGGTATCTACATAATATTATTGAATCGACAGCTGCAACCCAGAATACGGATGATCGGCCGGTCGTAGAGTTGTTCAACAAGAGTCGGACGAGTCCTACTGACGTACGGAGGCAGGTGACGGCGCCCCCACCGCCTCTAGTGACCCTCGAAAAGAAGACCAAGAGAGGTTAGTCTTTGGGTAGATATTATGAAGCTGGTGAATGGTCGCTGCTGCGGCTAACTGATCTCAATAAATATGGCTATCCTATTTATCAATCATGAAATATAATGTAATGCAGAATTAATTAAGTACCACATAATCGTCTTCAGGCCGGAATCCTCCAAAGATGGACGACGAAAGTACCGGCCCTCTAGAAAACGTTTTGCAAATGGAACCTAAAAAGGTTTGTCTGTTTTTTTACATACAAAACTACATACACAATTACACAAATCGAGGAACAGAAGTTCGCAACTGTTCTTGTAACATGTAACTTGTACATCTCATTGCTAAGCCTCTAGTGCTATAAATACCAATGTTCTCCTGGTTTCCAGGAGGGGGCGCATCATCCTCGGCGTGTCAAGTATCGGAGCCGTAGATACGAGCTGCCCACAGTGGCGTCGCAGATGAAGCAGGCGGGCATGCGGTACTACTACGGCACTTCAAACCACACCAACATACCCTTCGTTGTCAGCAAGAGCACCGCCCCCTCACACAATATCGGAGTCAATATACAACAGGTAAGCTACGAGCTGATCTACCTTTAATCACCGAATATTTCTTAAGATATTCTTGGAAAGATATTGGCAAAGGGTTGGGATGGAGTGCTAATAGGTATGGGAATGTGTGTGACGTACGAAAGGGCATGAAAATAATTTACTTAATAAAACGTCTTGGATCTTGATCTCGAACTTGCTAGCAGTTCATCCTTCAACTTCTTATAGTAACAGAAGATTATAATTACCAAATATAATTAAAATAAATCTAATAATTTTCTTCCAGGTTTTAAATGGACTTAAAATACAACAACCGTTATCTGGCATACCGCTGACTATAGCACATCACATGGGTAAGAAGACTCTTGCACTTTATCCACTTATTCCAAACCCGCCTTCAAACGGCAACATGGCGCACTTTGGAAACATTAAGGCAGTTGTATCGAGACGGCTCCATAATCATATCTTCATTTCAACTTGTTTCAGGACTAGGCCACGTCCCCACTTACGGAACAAAGAGTGCCACCGTGGTAAATATACTTTTATTATCTATTTTTGCTACATCTAGTACTTGCCTTACATCGTAGCCCCGGAAATTTTAGCCAACTACGATCGAAATAATAATAAATCATGAACTTATCTAATTTAAAACTAGGTAACTTTTTGCGATTTAACAATTTAGCCATGAATATTCATGCCAATTCTTCCCCAAAGGGATCAGTAATTGGGAACCGAGCATCTAAACTCGACTTAGTGCCTTTGTATCCCAAGCTAAATAAGCCCAATCCTCACTTAAAATCACCTTAATAATCCAATGTTAGTATATTTTGAGATCTATGTCAATATTAATTCAAAATGCAATAATATTCTAGCAACATCCCTCGTTAGACCACCGCGAGATAAACGCGATCAGGGTCGGGCGGCGGTTGCTGCGGCTGCCGTCGTACAAGTTCATGTCGTACAACCGGTTGCTCAGCCTGTACCGCGAGGGTGACGGCATGGTGCCCAGATTCCTGCGCGCCATCTCGCGGCCACACTACTTCTACACCTCCATGTACAAGTGAGTGTTTACCTACCCGTTACGGTCTAACAGGTTATTACGGTTAGACATGTAGGTACGAGTCCATCGTCGAAACCATCGGGGAAGTACCAGATCGATTTTTACTGTGTCTTAACCGAGACCTCTGAAATCTGGTAATTAAAAATATTTAAAACTTCGGATCTCAGTATCAATATCGAATGGTATTAGATAACAATTCAAAAACAACCAAGACATATTGATACGGTAGTGACATTTTACATTTGTTACATCATCATCATCATCATCAGCCCGT
Organism: Acronicta psi; assembly: GCA_946251955.1. Lineage (NCBI taxonomy): Eukaryota > Metazoa > Arthropoda > Insecta > Lepidoptera > Noctuidae > Acronicta > Acronicta psi. The sequence continues at coordinate 13,027,332 of OX276468.1, read as the reverse complement.
ATTCGTCCACTGCTGGACGTAGGCCTCCTTCAATGAACGCCACAGAGCTCGATCTTCAGCTCTTTTCATCCAGTTGCTGCCAGCTACCTTCTGCAGGTCGTCACTCCACCTGGCCGGCGGGCGTCCTACACTACGCCTGCCTAGACGCGGTCTCCACTCAAGAATTCGTTTACTCCAACGATTGTCGGTTCTACGAGAGACGTGACCGGCCCATTGCCACTTCAGCGTGCTAATCCTTTTAGCTATGTCGGTTACTTTGGTTCTCCGACGGATAACCTCGTTACGAATTTTATCCCTCAGAGAGACTCCGAGCATAGCTCTCTCCATAGCTTGCTGTGCGACTTTGAATTTATGGACCAATCTCGCCGTGAGTGTCCACGTTTCAGCTGCGTAGGTCATGACTGGTAGGACGCACGCATCGAAGACTTTCGTCTTAAGGCACTGTGGAATGGGTAGCGAGAAGACTTGTCGAAGTTTACCAAATGCTGCCCATCCCAGCTGAATCCTCCTTTCGGCTTCCCTCTCGAAGTTGTTTCTACCTACTTGCATTGTCTGCCCTAGGTATACCTATTCCTGAACAACCTCGAGAGATACACCTTTGACGACGACCGGTCTCGGGGTAATAAGGTCGTTAAACATAACCTTAGTTTTATCTATGTTCATCCCAAGACCGATTCGCTGAGAAGCGTCAGCTAGGCTGACCAGCATCTGTTGAAGATCCTGCAGCGACTCCGCCATTAGAACAATATCGTCGGCGAATCGAAGGTGTGAGATGTACTCGCCGTTTATGTTTATGTCCGATCTTTTCCAGTTCAGCGTCTTAAACATATCTTCCAGGGCATTAGTAAAGAGTTTTGTAGATATAACATCCCCCTGTCTTACACCCCTACGCAGTTGGATATGCCTGCGCATTTGTTACATACTGAAATTTAATTAGAAATATACTAAGAACATTTATAAACTACAGTATTGGCATTCAGACTTCCACTTTAGCGCGTTTCCATTAAGGAATGTTTTTATTAGAATTAGCTCCGATACGGTTTCAGTAAGGTCTCCAGATTTTGTGCTAATCTAACTCGAAGAACAAGGTTTCTTACGCAGCTGACCAATTTATTGGGATAATGTACTATGCGACAATAAATCACAGAAAAATGTATTCATCATTCATGTCTCTTCAACATTCTTTCATTTCTCTCTTAACATTCTTGGACATTATAGGTTGTTCCTAGTTGTTGTACCTAGCTTTTCCGACATGCATTTAAATAAAACATGTCGCATGTTCCCATCAACAATTTTCAAGTGCGTATTAATGTTTCAAGCAGTCTTGCGACGAATCGAGAGGACTTTGACGGCGCTACATCAAAAGGCCGCGGCGGCAGTCAGGAGGCCAAGCAGAGCCTCGCAGAATACGCCAGCTTATACCGGGAGTACGAACACATCGACAAGTGCATCAAGGAAGGTAACTACGAGCCCGAGCTGGAGCGCCGAAGGGAAGAGCTGACGAAAGAATTAGCTGCGCGAGAAGAACATATACGCAGGGTGAGTCTTTGGACAACACAGCCGTAGCCCTCTTGTCCACCGCACTGGCATTGCAGACCTTTTGTACTCGATCCCACAGCCAGTATCTCCAAAAACTTATTCCAGATATACTTACACCTAAACCTAAAGTTTGTAACATCAATGATCCCCTCAACAAGAATTACTGTCTGAGATATGAATACGAATTTGCTAACGAGAATATTGGCCACTCCACGTGAACGGAAACGTTTCTGTTGTGGCAGGTCGTTCAAGAGTATCGGACAGGAACCGAACCAGAGCCGACGTTACGTGCGTCCGCTTCAACGGCTGATGACGGCTACCGGCATTCGGCGTTCAAGATGGGGGACCCTCAACAGTAGTCAATCGCTTCCACCGTCGCTTGGGTCTCTTCGTTTTAGAAAGTTTCGCTTGATACACCACAAAAACCCGAATACAGTCCGCACTCCAAAAACGTCCTCGTAATAAACCCACAAAAGCGTAGTCTTACGTTCAGTTTATTGTTCCAACCGGGCGACTGAAATAACGTGCGTAATTGAAAAAAATATATAAATTCCTTTTCACTCGTAAAAATTGTAAAATATTCAATGAATAGGGTCAAATTCTAGGTAAAATTCTATTGGATTAATTTCTGTTAAAATATCGATCCTTAGTAATTACCAAATTGCACTATGCACAACCCACTTGTCTGTATTATACGTCGTTGATTATTGTTTAATATAAATCATGTGATCTAACTTCATGCAACCCCCAACCTTCGAACTTTCTGTTTCCATAGTCAATTTTCTCTTGTCTTCAAGTTGCTATTTTCTCAAATATATTCTGGTGTATTAGTTTGTGCTGTGATAGTTGGCATATTACCCGATAGTTTAGATATCTTGACGCGCAAAGTGCATAATTACAATCAAATAATTAGCTATTTGTGGCGATATGCTGATAAAAAGGTTTTCAGCCTTACACCAGTGAAGTAAGGTTAAGATGTACGACTGTTTGATTGCTCGAGTTTAATCGTACGTAGGTTTCGATGGACGTTTTTTAAGTGCACTTTGTTTTAAAACTGTGCGTTGATAGTTATTACGTCAAGTTTTAACTCAATAAATTTAATGTTCGGGTACGCTACGCCTTGTGTAGTGTCAGTGAGGTGCGCGTGCGCGAGCCGCGAAGGCAGGCGGCTCGTCGGGCGGCGGCTGCGCTGGCCGACAAGGAGTGGTCGTAGTAAGGCAGGTGCACGCGTCTTCAGCCTCGTCTCGTCACCTCGTCGCAACGCTTCGAGCGTCGTTCCTATTTATATGATTGTCGTCTAGGCTTAGCTTGATAAGGACGTTGAGTAGTCTAGTGCCTAGTTCTGGACTTCTGTAGGTTATTGTATATTCGCTATGATTGTAAACGTTTGGAATTGCAACGGAGCTCGTCAACCGGTCCCATATTGTTGTCCCAACTGGTTTTGGCTGGCATATGAAAGCATTTTAATTGTTACGTCGAATATAAATTGTAAATGTAATGTAATCTTTATTGGCTGCGAATAGCAAAAGTTTGTGAATGATGTCATAATATAAAGAATTTTGAATACATCTCCTTTGACTTTTCCATTATTTTTATTATTGACTCTTGAAAGTAATAACGCATGAAAGTAATAAGTTAGTGTAGTGGCTATATATGAATTCTACTAAGCAGTGTGATTCTACATCTAGGCATGCGTGCGTAGATCATAATTTCTACTATCGATAGAATTAAATCTCGAAATCACTAATATAATACACAAGGATAATATATATTTTCTACTGATGCGTTGAACCTAAGTATTAAATTATCGATTTAATATTTATTATGATTTGTATAACATGAAATAGTTTGACACATTTTATTAAGTATGTACACATAATTAACAACAACGAAAGTTTAGTTTACAGTCTATAACTTAACTAGAGTACACTAGACTTTAAACAGATGTAGCACGTTAGACAAACTAAGAATAGTTCATAATCACTGACGAACATAACGTTAAAGTTGCTCGCAATTTATTAAACATAGATAAGTACCTAACTTGAAACTATTTACACATGAATATGTACCTATATATATTATTTCTTATAACAATAGTATGATAAAGTTTATTTCTAATACATAGACATTTTTATTCATCAATAACTTTGGTGGTAAAGTCGAAACATTTTGTCATAAAGCTACCTACTACCTATTTACTCATTGTAAAACTAAACATATTTTTTTACAAAACGATGATTCAAGTAATAAATAAAGACGTTACTATTCTTATTTTATTAACGATTAGAGGGGTGCTGGTGACGTCATCTTTCGACTATATTTTATTGTGAATAATGATAATAATGATAACCAAATAATAATGATAACAATAATTGAAAATCAAATATTATACTAACTTTTGCCCGCGGATGGCCCACCTTGCGCCAAATTTTAATAATAAATCTTAAATAATATTAAGCTTTCCGTTAAAGAGCGCCTTCGTCATAATAACAATAACCAAGCTGTTTTGGTAGGTCAGTCACCCGTCACGGTTTCCTTTAGTAATCGGACATCATAATAACCGGAAAGTACTTTTATTGTGCAAGACCCATTCTCTTTGGTGCCTTGAAGATTAAACATTTTTTGGAAGGTACCTAAATGCCAGACTACTTACACATAATATGAAACTATGAAGAGCACTCTCGAAGATGGCTCTCGTTAGCTTACGCCATCACAGAGCTGTGGTATGGCGTAAAGTAAAGAGTGGGGCTCGAAGATCCACGAGACAACCATTTAATTGCGTGAGTCTGTAGATGAGGGGAGGTTTTCGCCGTCGATCTTATGGCGGGCCGCCTGGATGTAGGCCTCCGCGGCGAGGCCGGGCCAAGCGTCGCCAGGCGTCCCGACCCCGGCCCCGGCCCAGGCCTCCGTCGTGGACACCTCCGCCGGCCTCTCCGCCCCTTCTGCTACCTTCGGCGTGCACTCCAGGGACTGGGATTTCGGTGTCTCAATCCTTTATAAAATAGACGTATTTTATCATACTGGTCCCAAAAGTCCTAGCGAATTGCAGGTAGATACTTCAATTAGGTTTTATAAAACATCTGCCTTTTTGGTAGCTTGGTGGAAAATTGGATCGCCAGTTAAACCAGTTAAGTTTAGTTGTTATATTACCAACAAAAAGTATGCGAGGGCCAGGTGGCAGTGGTGTGGTGTCGGCTCTTAGAGAAAAAATACCTCACGCGTTCAGGTGACTGCATGGCATCGTTGGTGCTGGATATCTCGAGGTCCTCCGCGTAGCTCATGTGAATCTTCTCGCCGTCACTGCGTTGTTCTTTTTCTGAATGTATTAAATAAGACCGGGTTATCGATTTACACAATTTTACACATATCGTTACACAAAACAGATGCACCTATGTACAAAACAGTTCAATATACTAAATAAATCAAGAACAAATAAACTTTAAGACTAATTAGGTTTCGTTAAATTTACTTTTCATTTTGTTCCTGACAATATATGTTTCAAATTCAAATGAATAGAAAATTAAGCTGTTACCGTCAATGTTGATAGCGGCTTCGGGCCAGCCGAGTGAGTCCCCTTCGACGTCGACGGGTTCGTCCTCGGCATCGTATGGGCGCGGCTCTCGCGGCCGCTCCTCGCGCCGCTCCTCCTCCAGGTCGTAGCCCAGCATGCTTTCTACAGTGTGGTGGCGCTTGCGCGTGCGCAGCTTGAGCCGACGTTGGCGGTTAGCGCGAATACGCTGGTATGTCTAGTACCAACAAAAATAATGAAGAACACTATATCACTATCTATCGTGAACACTTTCCTGGTCTAAATCATACTCATTTTAATTAGTTTATCGATCCCCACAGTAGTTAAAATAGTGAAAGTGAAGTGAAGTAAAAGGGATAAAATTATTATCACTCGATTTAGCTGTCAAGGTAGTCGTAATGTGAATTCAGTAGTCATTGTCGTAGATAATAGCCAATCGCGATAGTCGAGAACCTAGACCTCGCCAGACAGTCAAATCCCAAGAGGTGTTACCACCGAGCAAGTCAGATCTTTTCTCGCCTCTTACGACATGCTGATCTGAAAAAATTTAATTCTAACCTGTAACCCGCCCCTTAAGGGGCAACATTTTTGTGTTGGTGATGTTCTAAATATAAATTGGGTACAGTAGGACAGATTTACCTCCCAGCGCGCGTCTTCATCTTGGTGGTGCAGTGAGTGGGAGGGAGGTGCGGTGGCGTCCCGCGGCAGCGCACTGAGGCTGTACAGGTGCTGCAGCTCCTGCAGGAAGTGCGCCTGCGCCACGCCCGGGCCTAGCCGTGCGCCGCACACGCCGCACGATGACTTGCGCTCTCCGTCCGCTAACATTTTATTATATTTTGAACAATGAAACAGCAGGCGACCTACTTTAAAGTTATTATTACTTGTATGTATAACTGCATCCAACTACATCCAACTTCTCTAAGTTAGGTATTATTACTTTGATTTTCACTTACCTAATGTTAGGTATAAAAAATCTGAGGCATTGAGTTTTTTCTCTTTGACAAGTAAACTGTAAGCTATAGGTACCACACTAGTTCACTACCTTAGAAAAGCGTTTTTGCTTCCATGTGTACATATCGGTGTAGTTGATAGATAGTAAGGTGATTCAACATGAATACAAACAAATATGTATACTGTCCTGTGCACAGCACAGCACAGTATACATAAAATTTAAAATTACATTACATACATATACAAAAAAAAACAAAACGGGCCGACAATGGAACCCCAAGGAACTCCCATAGCGATTACAGCCTTTATTGCTAAAGATCTGAAGAACAAACACCAAACACTTAAGTTCATCACATAAATATTTGTGTCCTGTGGGAATCGAACCCACGACCTCAATCAGTGATCAGCAATCCAGCACTCGAACAACTAAACCACAGACGTCGTCATGGTAAATTAGCCATTGATCTATTTCTTTTTTTTAAGTTTTTTCTCAAATATTTTACCAAATGGATATTTTGAGATTTTTTACCACTATCCCTATTAGTCATTTTATAGAATACGAAATAGAACATGCAAACTTTTAGTATCAGACATGTCGATAACATTTCACACTTCTCGGTGCACTTCACAATAACTCACAATAATTATTAATCACGGTTACTACACGTCACGCATACTGCAGATAGTACTCACGAGAATAGAAGTCGTGGGAGTCAGTACAGGTCGGTGCAGTTGGTGCGTCGTCATCCTTGCAGGGGCGTGGCGAGGCTGACGCGGCGGAGCCCGGCGAGCTGGTGTCGTCGCGCGCCACGTAACCGTGTCGGTACAGCGGCGGCGTACTACTGTCGTCCCGGACATTCTGTGTAACATGCTGCGTTGAGATAGTTTCACACAATTCATTTAAAAAAATCTTAAACAATTAAACTTTTATGTTACACACATCCCATATCATTCAAAGCTCTTCTTAACGTAATGGAGCACGTAGTTATTTAATTGAGAATTATATTTAATTGTAGGTCATTGTCGAAGAGTCAAATGAATAAACATGTAAAGTTAATTTTGTAGAAACTACAGATCACTTACACAACCGCGGCTGTAGGGCTTGACGTCCTGGGTGTAAAGACGGGCAGTGTATTGTAGTTATAACATTTTTAGTAGAATAAAGACACCAATTGAACGATTCATTCAAACTTATTACTCACGGTTTTTTAAATAATAATAATGCATTATAATAATCAGTGTCAAATGACAACTATCAGTAACACTCACCCTCAAAGCTTGGCCAACGCTTTGCCCAAGCGCATACTGTTCACCAAGATGCCTTGCGAAGGCCTTCCCTGGGTACAGAGGATGGAAAGCGCCGCCTATCGGGCGGAAGGCACCGCAGCCGAAGCTCTGCAGCGCTGGGTGCAGGAACTGCGGCGCCATGTGGTGCAGGAACCCTTCCATGATTGATGCGACACTCTAAACATAACTTACAGTAAGTTTAAATGCACGGACTTCTTTAAATACCGCTAGCCGTTAAGTGAGAGAAAACTTTTGTACAGGAATATGTTATCGCTCAGCAGATAATAGTCACAACTAAGAAAAATCTAAAGTTCTTTTCGTATAAAACGCAGGATTTTCTTCCCACGACCGTTAATAAATTGTTTCAAATTGTTAATTGTTTTCAAAATGTGTTGATTTCAGTTCAGTAAATAGGGAATATGCGTCTGACTTAAAATAAGATTAAATATTTTTTTTTATGAACTTTATCGTTTTAGAATTATATCTATGTAGATATTTTTTTATATTATTTCTTTTTTGATGAGAAAATAATTATTAAAAAGTCCAAAAAAACTGTTGGAAATTCAAATCACTTGAAACGCAACACTATCGGTCAAATGGAATATGACGTCAAAGTCTACTAAAACAGTGTCTGTTGTACGTGGTTGTTTGGTTGAGAGAACGTAGACTTTGACGTCACGGCAAGCGCGCCAAAATCGCGGGTGTTTAAAATGCCAATATCTGTCTCATAATTTAATAACAATTTTTTGTTACTTAATTTTAGTTTTAAGGCGCTGGATTTTTTTTTACGGCTACATAACGATATAAAGTATCGTTTAAAAATATTAAAAAAAAATGTGCATATTCCCTATTGTCTGTAAAATAGTTGACATAGGATGGGAATATGCTCTTATTTGCATTTCAGTAGATTTTTTTTTTTCGTTCCATTATATCTATCTAAGTAGGTATAATTTATTACCCGACGACACGGCAAAAATCCGAAGGAAGGGTTTTATAACTTATAGATTTGTCCACTAATAGATGCGGATTGCTCTGCCTATCAAGGCAGTGCGTAGTTAAAAGTTTTCAACTATTTTTTAGGTCTTATAAAAGTAACAAACAATAAACAAACCACGAAAAACATTTCCACTGAAAGTGGTCATCGTAACGCGTTTGGAGAAACAAACAAAAAATCCGAGTTACAGCCACTTAACCGCACACGAATAGAAGACTTGTTTATTTTGACAACGTTCATAAACGTTCATATATTGCGTCCCGGGCCGCGGCCGTCCACCAGCTGAAATCTAGGGGAGGACGAGAACAAATAAATATCACTACTCATTGTCGTTATCATTAAATAAAATGTATTCCTTAAAGCGAAAGTTCAGTTGTTGTTTTAAACATAAATGGTTATATTGCGACAATAACAAAAAAAATACAAATATTTTCATCCCTATTTGATTTTCTATCTCTCTCTCTTTCATGCTCACCTATGACAGGGCAACTAAATCAGATGTCCATTCCATTTAACTAGTAGGTAATATTTAAATAGGTATCTCCAATGTTAAGTTTCAATCTATTGTGCATCATTAATGATAAATTGAAAAATATACCTAGTGTGATAAGGACACGATGTGGTGACTCGTATTGAGAAAAATATGTTGAGATGGTTTGGGCATGTCGAGAGAATGGATGAACACGACTGACAAAAGAGATTTATGAGGCTAATGTCAGTGGAAGCGCCTGGTGCGGACGTTCTAGAAAGACTTAGACCGACCTTATTGGTGAGGTCCTCCAAAATGCGTGTGTATGACAAGATGCAGGAACGTGGAGGAAGCAGAGGAATGCAAGAATCATAGCACCTGCTTACCCCTGTGGGAAAAAGGCGTGAGTGTATGTACCTACGTATGTACATCTATTTTTATAGTTTATATCTTCAATGTGAAACAGATCTTGAACCAAAACATCAATCAAATGCTAGTGTTGGTAAAGCGGTTGCGCCTTAGCAAAGGTACCGTTAATTCGATCATATTGCACACTGCCCAGCATGATAACCTACCCCGACTGATTGATCATAGTGCTATACCTAGATTTAGCAGTTACACAAACAGATATGCTTTGACTTCCTAAAGGCAATATAATAAAGACCAATAAAAAATAAATCTTTTTAACTTAATGTCACCAGTCGCGTTCATCCAATTTTTCTCAATCCCATGTGAATTGTCCGATATCTTAATAGACATTCTGATATCTTGTAGGGTTCAAAGATATAAATAATTAATAAATAAATAAATATCCTGGGACATTTTACACAGCACCATCTAGTCCCAAACTAAGCAGAGCTTGTACTATGGGTACTAGACAATGGATATAATACTTATATACTTTTTATTTTGTAAATATATACTTATAATATATAAGAAACACCCAAACAAACACAAACACTTAAGTTCATCACATAAATGTTTGTGTCCTGTGGGAATCGAACCCACGACCTCGTGATCAGCAGTACGGTACTCGAACCACTAGACCACAGACGTCGTCAAATATAACAATTTAAGCAAAAGCAATGTGTAGCCGGATAGAAATGAGTGTTGATAATCTTACAAATTCAGGATATACATTTCCAGAAAAAGCGGTTACAATAGGCCATAGGCCACATAATTATCAATGACAATACGATCCAATCAGTGTATTGTGTGATTAACAGAGCATGTACACATGTATAGATCACAAGAATATCTGTCCCCGAGTCTCCAATTAGTCCTGTAATGGCTTAAGTGTTGTCGCTGTAATCAATCTGAGTGTAAACAGTGGGTGCTGCTTTGTGCTAGAGAGTATTTTGACGTCACAAACAAGGTGACCACTGCACCGCTGCCAAAAGGACAGGCACCTTCTCGTGTAATTTGTAAAATAAATATACAAAGCCGCTTGTATATATAACCCTGTTGTATATATAACCTTTGACATCTCTTTAGGTATGTGAAGATAATTTCCAGGACCTTGCTGTCTAGTCTCAATGTAATAATGTAGGTAGATATTAGTGACATAATTGTTTATAGATTTTTAATTACAGAAGGATGCTGTTTAAAATGTTAAATGACGTCAAAAAGTTAAAAAAACTGCGAACAAATCGTAATATTGAGGTTGGTTAAATACTCTATTCTTGACTACTAACTTTTTGATAGACTACAAGTTTCTACCAATGTTTAGATAGACTACAACATTGTCACCAACTAATTCCAAAAAGAACAACTCAAGACATGAAAAATTCATGTTCATCTTATTATTAGTCAAAATTCATTATCTACATTAATGTACTTTGATTTCCGAATCTTTTCATAATTTTTCGCTGGAAATCTGATCTGCTTTTATCGGCTTAAACTTAGGTTGAAAAAAATAATTGAGTTTGAATGATTAATAACAAGGGCCTGTTTCACCACCTCTGGATAGACATAACCGCAGGATAAATTCAAAAATGGAACACAATTTGTATTAATAAATTAATTGTCAAGTAATTTAAGGGAAACTCATCAGTAAGCCGTGAAACTCACTCACTCACTTCTCATTTCTGGGATTTATTGAGAGAGTTAGGGCCTACTCTCTCAATAAATCCCGAAAATGAGAATTATCTGTAAATCTACCTAGGTAAATTCCAAATAAAAATCAATAAATGCAAGAAATGTTCATCTATCTGTAACTACCTACCCAATTTATAACAAAATAAAACTGGAATACTTTACTATCAAACTTATTTGTCAAGACCAAGCTTTTTTAATGTATTTTCATTCACAACAGATATAAATCTGATTTTGTTTGATATAGTGACAGAAATGTACGTCGGTATGTACCTTTATCAGACTTTTAATTATATTGCAATAAATAGAGAAAAGTTTGTAGTAGGTAATTCTACAATGGCAATGACATTATTTAATATCAATGTAACAGTAACAACAATGTACCAACTTACAGCATGTTAAGGGTAGGTTAGGTAGGTACATTTTCCATTCACAGCTTCCATAACTTAGTGCTAAAGTACGGCGTTGTCTGGCGTAGTGATCCGAGACATCTCTTGCCCCTCCTGTTCTAAGGACTGACACAGAATGAACGTGGAATCTGAAGTAGGTAGTTAGAAGCTACTCAGAAATCTTATAATACTTACACCTAATTCAAAAAACAATTCGTTTAAACCGAGCTTTTTATTGCCATAAAAATTGAGAATGTTGTTTTTTTTTTTTTAAATCATCACCCTATCCAACGACCCCTAAACGTTACTTTACAAAGGAGCCGAAATTAAAAGTAATCATTATTCTCGTTAACGACGTCACCTCTTTCATTCGGTGACGGAAAAAACCGCAGTGTGGGCGCACCCTATCGCCGCCGCCCGCCTACTTAGCGAGCAGTTGGCCAACGTTACTTGCGGCTATCTATTCTATTGCTGCTTCGTGTAAACACTGGGAAAAGAATAGTATGGCCGGAACAGTAGGCGATAAACATACGTAATGTAAACGTTATGAAATGATACATACGGTGCACTCGAATGCCACTCCACGTCTAATTGTACTTGTGTTTATGGAACACTTCTGGGTGTTCTAGAATATTGGCTTAAAACAATATGAGTGAATTTCTCAAAGCAAATTTTTAGGTCACCGAGCTGAAAATCGTATTGCGTTATCAAGATATAGTAACCATTTTTTTAAAGAAAGTACTTATCTAATTGTAGAGATAAATGTTATTCGTAGTAGAAAACATTACAGTTAAACAGAAAAATATATTGTGTACATCACATTTATAATTTTGGTAGATGGGTTCCAAAATTACAATTGCCCCCTTGTTCCGAAAAGACTTAATTTATTATTTACACATTATTTATATTATGAATTAATACATTGACATAAAAGTTACAATTACAAGAAATCAGTATGTTAATTGCTATATTCATAGTAGATTTCTTTTAAATAAACACATTTTTTTTCACGATTCTAATATTGGTGGTTTTGGTGGCATTATAAACTTGCTTATTGTCACCAAAGCTGCCTTTTAAGTAATGGGGCAGTGGCACTGCTGTGAACAGTACCTAGTATAGATACTAGATACTGTTACGACTGTGAATCGAATCCGGCTTACTGAGTAGGCCCAGTAAGCCGGATTCGATTCACAGTCGTATAAAGCGTTTTTATGGAATATTGGGTAAAAAATTATAGTTGTTGAAAATCACTCAAATCTATAAGAAATCAATACACAACTTATAGAAACGACCACAATTCGTATATTGTAGCTATAAGTAGTGAGGTTTCACTTAGCTACCTGTTAATTCGTTTCTAAAGGTTTAGATAGTCCTCACCTGTCTATTTGCATGTAATTTAAATATATAATTAAATTACATACTTCTATATTAAAATAATGATTATTTTGAAGATTCTTCTTTTAATATTGCACATTAATGTATTTACAAAATTATATCTATAAATACTAAAGACTAAAGTGTCAGCTGATGCTGCTACGTGAATGTAAACCAAACGTGTAAGCTCGCCGTAAAGAAACTTCTAAATCAATAATAGTTCTATTGGACGTTTAGCTCTATCGATACAATATATCAGCTCGTAGTTACCAATAAGTGGGCAATAAAAGAGCTAACATTGGCTGAAAGAAATACGCGTGCTCGTGATTTATGCGTGATAGAATCGCGGCCGCCCCTTTTTCAATAAGGGCCGTGATAAGAATCATTGCCTATCGCCGCGTGACGGCCGCCGAGGCATGCAATTAAATCGCTTTTTTACAAGTGTTTCTGAAGTGCAGAATGTAATAATGATTTTTCTGGGCTTCATTCCGAAGAATACATACAAGTTTATAATATTTTTATATTTTTTGAGCATTAGTTCGCAAAATCAAACAACGTGGCAAGCAATTTGGCTGCAATAGATATTACTGCGACTGGGCGCACCACATGTCAAAATGACACCCCCGAACTTTGTCCCAAAATGATCTTCTCTAAACTGAAGTCAATTAAATAAATTGGCTAAAAACAAATGCCATGTGATACTAGTAGCAAAGATGCCGTTAGAGTTTCTGTGTAAGTATGGCGAACGCGTGTCAAATGCTCGGACGCGACTGCCCATCTTTAGTATTTAAGTCAATGGTGGCAGGGCAATGTTCAAGGACTTACCGCGGTATTCTGAACCTAATAATACCTATTCATTGTCGGAGGATTTTATTTCATTGTCGGTGTTTTGTCAGTGAAAATTTAAGTTATCCTTCTTTGTTCTATCTTAGATGAATAAATGGAATACGTTTTTATTATTAAAATACTTGGTTAATATCATTACAGAACGAGAACATTGGAGCAGTCTATCATTATTTATGGTCCATAAGCGAATAAATTTATGTCTTAGCAAATACAGATTCCACACTTCCAGGTCATATAGAAACCAAACCTGAATTATTAATAAAAAATAAACAAATGGTTGTTACAAGACATTGTCCTCAAATCAATATTATTCAAGACTGTCATTTTCCAAAACCTCCTAAGGGTGTCTTTTAACCTTTTAACAAAAACGAAAACTACGTTCCCATCAATGTAATTTTTTCTTACTCTAGCTAGGTTTTGGAGATACAAAGGAGAATTTTTTAACATTTTCAGAAAAATGAATTTATATTAATTTGCTATATATATTTTTTAAATTTTTATCATAACCTTGAACATTATTTTTGGTATTTCATAAGAAAAGAAGACTTTAAATTACAAAACGCATTTATTGTTACACCCGCAATTTCGTACGTAGCGCAAAAGATAAAAGTATTTTCCCAGCGATTATTTTGCTATCAATAGGATCCCTATTTGATGAACACAGTATACGTAGTTTTAAAGTATACACAATTTGCATACCTAGATAGGAACTTGGTGAAGATATATGGATCATGGAACAGAAGGCCGTGCGTGCAATGATTGTTGATCTCAGCATGACGAGACACACGTAAAGAATAACCAAATTAGGGCTAGCGCGAAAAGTGTCCTAAACACGGTCTTTCGGCGTGTCTACATGAAAATTGTAGTTGTAATAATTTAAGGTACACTTATTTAATCCTCTAAATCTAACCGATCTATTGTAAATGAGCACTTTTTAGTGTAATATGATAATTATGTTCGAGTATAGGTACTCAATTAATATTTGGTAGGTAATAATAATATACTAATAATACATATATTATATTTGATCTTGTTTTTTTTATAGTTTAGTTAGTTTTATTTTTTATATCCAGTATGCCTTTTGATATTCTATTTGTATCTGTTAGGTTAGGTTAGAACTGTGATCAAAAAAATTTATAATGCCAGAACTAAACTGTGATTAGTTAATAAATATTACTTTGCACAAAAATTGGTCAATCAAATTTTTTATAAACAAAAAAATTATTTATAAAAATCTAATTAAGTATTTATAATAAGTATCAAAACACACATACTCGTCAGATTAAAATATCGATTGATTTGATTTATTTTATGTCTTAGAGAAAGAGGATCAATCATTAAAAAATAACCATTAGGTTCTTTTGCTTGCTGTTTTTGCTAAATCAAAATACATGCCTGTTTTCCTTTCATACATTAATTTAATCACGTATAGACTGTAGGACTCAACATTAGTCACAAATATATATGCTAAATTTCTTAAAAATGTAAATAACTTTAGTAAAATGTTCTTTATGAAGGGCTGGTTTCCGTGTCTAACAAATCACCAAGCCCAGGTCGAACCGACATTGAACGTAGAAATAGCTGACAATGCAAGTTTTAATTATATGTACCTACTATAAAGAAAGTAACGTTTTTAAAATGAAAACTAGGTAGGAAGCCGTACTTGCATGGCGAAAAGAAACTGTTTTGTTTGAAAAACAAAAGCACTCGTAGAACTTCATCCGGACGCCATGCGAAAAATAGGGTAGGGTCCACCACAACCATGAGCTTTAAGAACGTTCAAATTCAAATTGAACCCCTTACGGGCAAAAAAACAAATGGGGCTCCTTGCTATAATCTGTGCTCGCCGCGTGACATGGGGTGCACGTGGGGACAGGTAATTATATTTGTAATTATACTACAATAGTGAAATTTGCGAAAATTCGACGATTCGAATTTTTACGACAATAAATATGCACCGCTAATTCATGAGCAATACAACTAATGCATTTTATGTACTAATACCGCAATGTTATTTTTTCTGACACAATAATGAAGTATCTAATCAAATCGCCAATGCAGATAATAGATGTTAAAAAATAATTACCATTTAATCAAACACATAACTGTTAAACTCCATTGTTTTTAAATCGGGTGTCCATCCGCAGGTTATACTGAAAACATTAGCATTATTTATACTGTATAATTTCTGTGATAGAGATAAAGTTTAAACAACTTTGCCATTCTTTTAGCAATCGATTTATAGTGGTTAATTTAAAATATTTATGAAAATCTCAGGTGTAGACACATTATTATTTTTATATATAATAAACGATTGACAAATACTGTAAAAACTACAAACATCAATATTAATTAGCTACCTACTATTTAAAATAGAATGGATCCTATTCCTTTACCTATACCTGAAAATATCTCTCACTTTAACGCAAATAAGTACCTACTTATCAGAAATTATTGTAAAATTCTTACCAATACACGACGTGCGTTGGATTTGTATAGAAATGTGATGTAACCCGTACTAATACATCTTAGAAATTTAAATTACATTGTTATACATAAGTATAATTTGCCGTTTCTGTTTTCGATTACGTATTTTTAAAATACTTTGATTTGAGTACATTAAACACATTTCTTATGGCTACCTGAAATTATTGTAACACTTATTTGAAAAATACAATTTGATTAGCATAAAATTAGTAAAAAATGTAGAATAATGTATTCAACTTTAGTCATCATCAAGAAATAAAGATATTGGATAGAATTTTATTTAACAATTGGAGGTAGAAATTTTAAGAAAAAATATATTTTCGTGCAATAAAAATCGCCCCACCCCTTTACTTTACACTCACTTTATTTGAGAGCTTATAGACATTTAGTCTAAAATTAAAAAAAAATTAATAAGGGGTGGGCCGATATTTTTTTACGCAAGTGTATTAGAAAATATAATTATATACACTTTATCCTGCTTTATCCGTTTCACATAAGTAATGTTTAGAAAAAGTTTATTAAGTATGTCCCGAATAAAAATAACTTAATTTTTGAATAGGATAATATTTTAAATTATCTAAAGCAACTACATTTTTAAATTTATCTTTATACTTACAAAAAATGTACACAAAAAGAATAGCCTCATCTAATTTATTTATTATCATGAAGATTCTTCTTGTAAATTTTAATGCAACGTGTTAATGTTTTTTATTTAATAAAAACTAATACTTTATACCATAAAGATATTACTTACCGTAGTCGCGACGGATATGCTTCGCTTGCGTAAAAGCGTACACCCGTGGGCACGGTATCGATGTCGGGACGTGCAAAGCGCGCGGCGGCGACGGAACGACTGCGGTGCACGAAGTGCGCTGGGCGGGCGTCACTCGCGACACGCCCCCACAACGAGAAAAACACATTTTCCAGAAAATTCTTAGTACTTATACATAAATTTAAAATTTTATTTGAATCTTTTAACAACCACAGCAATTACTCACTTTAGTTACTTTCCTAGATAACAAGAGAACATGTAGGGTTATTCAGAGTCGAAGAGAAGCTACGGGCTTTCCACATTTGATGCGAATCCTTCGTGCAGTTTAAAATACTCTTTGATTTCAAATAAAAATAATTCCATAATGTGAACTAAACGGAATATTCAGATTAATTTACTTTTACACCTAAGTAACTAAATTTAAACACTGTGGTATATTTCAGATAGTACAAATGCTTTTTCCCAAAAAAAAATAATAAATAAGTAAGCTTATTTATACAGTGTTGTGTGCAAATGTAGAAAAGCAGTATATTATTTTAATGGCCGTCATATGTGTGTGTGTGTGTGTGTGAAAATTAAATAAACAAATAAGAGTGTGACAGACAATTGTTAGAGAAGAGGGAACTGGGCGGAGCGTGCGACCACTCCCAGCCGCTGAAAATCTGAATCACCCGCGAAACGAAATTGATCCAAAGAGGATTTGCACTTTTTTTACTTTTTCTCATTTTACCGTTTCGCATGACCGTCATACCTGTAAGTATCCTTCGAGTTCGAAAGACAGCATATATATTTTAAGCAGAGGCCGTACTATTTCTCATGGTCATAAGAAGCTACACCAATTCTGTCAATTAAACTTAATTTTGCATCTTACAATACCTAATAACAACTATGTAGTACCTTACATTTTTTCAATGTAGAGATATCAAATAGCCATAGGTTTTTCACTATAAAATTGCATTTTTACAACGTAGATAAAATGGATCATTTTCAGGTAAGTTTCATAGGCCCCGAATATATTTTAAGAAACCGATAGGAATTCTGTGGCCACATTGTCACATCGATGGAGCGTCTACTATCAGTAAACTTAGATAGATCAGATATTAAGGACAGAAGGAGGAGCAACCGCTGGAAGGAAGAAAGTACTTTCTTACGAAATGAATAAGTTCTATTGAGAATATTCCATGGTATTTGTCTAAATAATTGTGTACAGTAGGTACGTCAACCATGAGTTCTATCGAATGGCTTTCGAACGGTTTTTTACGCATCGAAACGCTGTAATCTCATAACAGATTTTAGTTCCTTACGTAACCTCTAGAGGCGCTGCGAGGGTTTTTCATACAAATATTTTACGGCGTCGCTAGCGAGTCTAGTGAGAAAAACTCATGGTCGAGGCACAGAATATATTTTTATACTATTGCAAAGTACCTATTTACACTATACACTATTTAGGATTCTGGCGTTTTACCACCTACTGATAAGTTCCCATATAAATTACTTGGCATATGATTTCATACAAATACTATTGCATTTTTTTATTTATCCGGGCGGCTTTTAAGGGTTATCCAGAGGTGGTGAAACGGGTCCTAAACGTTGCTGCAACAAAAGGAAGCGTTTAATTAATTCTAACAGGAGTTTTCTAAAATAGACCTTTGTTGGCGACACGTTATTAAATATTGTATACTATTAATAAATTATAAAAATAATTTAAATAATAAATGTAAGTAAAAAATAAACACTTTTTTTGGGTGGCCGACGCTACGCCGCGCGCCGCCGCTACGAAAGTGCTACGGTAAAGTACGGTATTTCATAGAGAAACCCATTTCATAGATAACACTGAAATGTTTTTAAAATACACATTATTTTTGTGTACACATTACTTCTGTGGGTAGTTGAAAGGTGAACACAAAGAAAAAGTCCCTCCACAATTAAAATTTAATATTTAATTATTCTTTATTATTTAATAACAATTAATGTCAGTTTCTATAATCTAATACTAGTTACCTGCTGGTACAGCGTTATCCTTTCTCTATCTCCTTAACTTCTCTCACACTCACTGTTTTACTAAAGAACAAAGAAACTCACACAATGGATACACTCAAGAACACCCTGACTGAGCTCACAGAGATGTTTAATACACGGATGTCTGAATTTGAGGGAGAATTAATGAAGACCCCTACTGCACCGTGCACCACTTCAAGCTTGGCTGCGGATTTTACAGCATTTAAGAAATTTATTACACAGGCTCTCAGCAGTCTCCAACAGCAGGTAGAGATACTTGCTCGCGGGGTTGACACGTTGGAAATGCGTAGTCGACGAAAGATACTTCTGCTCCATGGTGTCTCGGAAGTACAAAACGAGAACACAACTCAAATCGTCGCTGAAGCAATCCAGACTAGGCTGAAGTTAAATGATTTTTCAGAAACCAGCATCAGTAGGTGTCACAGAATGGGTAAAGCAGTTCATAATCAAACGAGACCCATCCTGTTCAAGTTGAGCAGTCTTGCCATCCGTGACCAGATATGGTTCTCTAAAGCAAGATTGAAGGGCTCGGGAATAACTGTCTCGGAGTTCTTAACCAAAGGTCGCCACGACGTGCTCCTGGCAGCCAGAGAAAAGTTTGGCGTAGGCAAAAGTTGGACCAAGGCGGGTTGTGTGTACGTCCTTTGCTCTGATGGTAGGCGACAGCGCGTTGAAACAATCACTGAGCTGAACAAGATTGCGTCAGATCTCGTCGAGCCCACTCCATTACCGGCTGCTGCAGCAAAAACAACGTCGAACACGACGAAGGTCAAGCGGGCAGCGACTGTGAGAAAGTAATCTCCCCATTATTGTAATGCAAGTTATTGTCCGGGTAACTTTAGTTTTTGTTGTTTTGTGTTGTCTCATTCTTTTGTGTATACCGTCACTTGTAATTTAATAATATTATTAGCATAATCATCCCGATCACTATAACAAATTTCTAGTTTGTTGACTTCTGACTGACAGACACTGACATTGACATCTATGATTGACGGCTCAAGTTGTGACAATAAATTTATTGTCTATGATATTTTTTGTCTATTGGCTGTCATTGCTTAAGCCGCGTTTCATTCCACGCATAATTGTATGTTTTTTCTGTATATTTCATGAATGTTTCCCTCTTCCATTTTTTTTTTTTTTTTTTTTTTTTTACCCGGACACCTTGCCAATTGTCGTATATTATGTTTTTCTTACTCCCTAATGCACTAAACCAGCAGGTGGATTAATTAAGTTTTTAATTGTACTTCTTTTCCCGATTTATTTTTGTTGGGAAATCTTATTTTATTATTATTTTTATTTATTATCTTATATATTATTATTAGTATGTCAACAGAATTTGGTAGCGATGAAGATAGTTTTTATTCTTTTTCAAGCAATGATGATAGCTTCTCTAGCATTCCTTCACTAGCCGACATACTCACAGCCCAATTTTCTGATGTTCCGAAGAATTTCAACGTTATTCACATAAACGCTCAGAGTATTCCGGCCCACTTTCCCGATATGCTGGCAAGCTTTGACTGTAAATACATTCATGCTATTCTCGTATCAGAATCGTGGCTTAAACCATGTCTCCCTTCAGCTTCTTACGCTTTGCCAGGCTTCCAACTAATTAGAAATGACCGCGCGATTGGTGGTGGTGGCGGTGTTGCCATATACCTTCGCACAAACATTCCTTTCTCGATAATTAATGTGTCAGCACAGCCTCCACCATCAAATGCTGGAGAACATTTATTTCTTGAAGTCGAACTAAATCACTCAAAATTACTTCTTGGCGTATACTACTGCCCCTCTTTACGTGTGAACTTCTTCTCTTCTTTTGAAAACATCTTAGAGTTGTTAATCCCTTCTTACAGTCATAGCATAATCATGGGTGACTTTAACACCTGTCTCCTTAAACGTGACTACCGTTCTTCTTCCTTTTGTTCTTTACTTGAATCCAATAATCTGTCCGTTCTTCCACTTAATTCTACTCACCATTTTCCCAATTCTAATCCTTCGCTTCTTGACCTGATCATCGTTTCTTCTCCAAATCGCGTTGCTAAGCATGGTCAGTGTTCAGCTGATGCGTTTTCCTATCATGACCTTATCTTCCTTTCTTACAAAGTCCGATCTCCCAAGATAAAACCTAAAGTTCTAATGCAGCGCAATTTTGGTGCTATTAACATTAGCGACCTTCAAGAGGATGCCAGCAATATAGATTGGTCTCCTCTCCTTACCTCTTCTTCAGTTGACGAACAAGTCAATATTTTTACAGATGAACTCGTGAAGCTGTACGACCGTCATGCGCCAGTTCGAGCTGTTAAAATAAGGCATTTGCCATCGCCGTGGCTATCTGACGACATAAGAAAATTAATTCATATGAAAGCGGTGGCAAAATCCAAATATAAGTGTCGACCATCGGATTCAAACAGGGAAAAATATGCCTCAATTCGCAATCACTGCAATATGATGTGTAGGAACGCTCAACGCCAACATATTCACGACTCTGTCCAGAACGGAGACCCAGCAAAGGTCTGGAAATTTCTTAGATCAATGGGGGTCGGAAAATCTCGCCAAGAAACTACTCCAAAAGACTTAGATATTAATTTACTAAATCAATATTTTACAACTTCTTCTCCTTTTGATGTGACAACTAAAATCAACACTTTAAATTATCTTTCATCTCTTCCGGCTCCCTGTTATCCCCAGTTTTCGTTTAGTCTTTTCTCTGCATGTGATGTTAAGAAGAGTATAGAATCAATTACCTCCAACGCAGTTGGTAGTGACGATATCAGCCGTAACATGATACTTCCAGTCCTTGATATTATCCTTCCTGTTATCTGTCATATCCTCAACTTTTCTATCTCTAGCGGTATCTTCCCATGTGCATGGAAAGATGCCAAAGTTATTCCACTACCCAAAAAATCAAATCCAGCATCCTTTTCTGAATATCGCCCCATTTCCATTTTACCATTTTTATCCAAAGTCCTCGAACGACTAATATTTAATCAAATAAACTCCTTTCTCTATTCAAACAATCTCCTTAATCCTTTCCAATCTGGTTTTCGCCCAGGTCATAGCACAACCACAGCACTTGTCAATGTTACGGATGATATCAGATCAGGCATGGAAATCGGTAATCTTTCGGTAATGGCATTACTGGATTTCAGTAATGCTTTTAATGCTGTTGACTTCGAGATTTTGCTCGGTATTCTACGCTCTATTAACATATCTCCATCGGTGACTGACTGGTTTCGTAGTTACTTGTTCGGTCGCCGGCAACGCATATGTATTGACGAAGCTAGTTCTTCTTGGAGCAATACCTCTGCCGGTGTACCACAGGGTGGCGTTCTATCCCCTCTACTTTTCGCAGTTTTCATAAACTCCATTTCCGAACAACTACTTTCTTCCTACCATCTGTATGCTGATGATCTGCAGATTTACTGTCGGGCTCCCCTCGGAAACTTGTCACAAGCAGTTGACACTATAAACCAAGATCTGGCGTATATTGGCGACTGGAGTAAGAGGTATGGACTAACGGTTAACCCCACGAAAACTCAGATTATTGTCGTGGGCAGTTCCAGAACAGTTTCCCGTATTAATTGGTCATCTCTTCCCCAAGTCTCTTTTAATAATATTATTATTCCTTTCAGTGACAAAGTAAAGGATTTGGGGATTTATATTGATAAGAACTTTTCCTGGGCTGCCCAGCTACAGGAAGTTAGTCGTAAGTTGTATGCATCTGCTGCGAGTCTGAGAAGGGTACGCAACTTCTTGCCTACTACAACCAAAATTGCGCTCGCTCAATCGCTCCTTCTTCCCATCCTTGATTATGCTGATGTCAGCTATCTTGACCTAACAGAAGAGCAACTCGATAAACTTGAGCGTCTCCAAAATTTTTGTATAAGGTTTATATTTGGTTTACGCAAATATGACCATGTTTCAGAATTCCGCGATAAGCTCAAGTGGTTGCCAATTCGCCTTCGCCGGAATGCTCATATTCTCTCCCTACTTTATAATATTCTTTTTCTACCGTCCACCCCTTTCTATCTTAAAAAGCGTTTTGAGTTCCTTGGCGACACTCACACCCGATTCTTACGGTCATCAGATAACTTGAGGCTCAAGATGCCAATGCACTCCACAACGTTCTTCGATAAATCTTTCACAGTGCAGGCTGCCCGATTATGGAATGCATTGCCAGTATCGATCAGACGTGCGCAATCATTGCCAATATTCAAAAGGCTTGTGAAGGAACATTTTTTGTCACTTTAGCTCTGTGACTACATCATCGCAGTACATTCGCTCCTCATACTGTTTATATTATATATGTATTTATGTATTGTTATGTATGTAATATTTATAATTATAGGATTTATATATATATATTTATATAAGTATGTATTATAGATGTAGGTTTAGTTGAGATATGGTATATTTACTTATTGTATTGTGAAATATTTGTGTACTTTAACATAAATAAATAATTGTCCTTTATCGAATTATTGCACCATTGTCAACCCCATTTTTTGTTCTGTTCTGATTATGTCCATGCTAAGGTTGCCTGGAAGAGATCGCAGTCTGCGATAAGGCCGCCCATTGTATATCTTTAATAACTTATGTATCCTGTTTTATTGTGTTATATTCGGTGTACAATAAAGTATATATAAATAAATAAATAAATAAATTATTTCTGAAAGTATTTCAAATCTTCCTGAAATATTTATTTATTGCAAATGATTTAAGCAGTTTTTTTTTATAATGTTATCTCCGCAACTCATTGCTAGGAGCACGTTAATTTGTAAAAGTTTTCCTACATCTGCTTCAGTGTTTTTTTTCAAACAATATTCCCATAATGTAACTGTACCTACATAATAACGTAGGAAGAGTTAAGGTAGGTATACCTATATATATATTTTTTAAAGTTACCTATCTATAAAAACGGTGTAGGACAACTATCGAAATGTGTGACAGTAAAATGTCTCTTCTAGTCTGGATTTCCCCAACGCGTGATTAAAACATCCTCTAACCACCTCATCTATGACTGTAATAAAATTGTAGTCATTTATTACGCCACTAGCTTAAGAGCCGGCAATAAAAATGAGAAATTATTTTTAATAATATTGCCGGTGAGCGCCCCGCGCTAGTGACGCGGCACAATATTTTGGCAAGGCTAATACCGCCCCTTATTACGACATTCTTTACTCGCTAGTGCCTAATAATAGTGCCGCGACTTACTTTACGAGTTTTCGGGATGTTTATGCCAGATTAAACGGCTTGACCTTTCTGAAGTTGAAACTATTGTTCGCAATTAAGTACTTACATAAATTGTCACAAATAAATCATGACATACTTCACCAACCAAGTAGATAAAGCTAAAAAAAATTGCAAAATTTATCAATATAAATTCACATATATATATGAATTAATATTATTATTAGTATCTAATCATTAGCGCATAGCGTAGTTAGCTGATAATTATACTTACCTCAATTACAATCAACATCCCTAGTTAAATTACGGTCAAAGTGCTGCTCAGTAAGCCGCACGGAGAATGCGGTAATTTTGATTGAGATCCAGGCTATGCTGCGACCCGTTAATGGGACGTAGTGGTCTTACAGCCTCTCCGCCGCCTGTGGCCATGACGTTACATTTGTGGTCTAATTGCTATTGCAATCATGACAAGGCACTTACCGCAATTATCATAGTACTTAGTTACATTTGACCAGCATCGATTACCCCCAATTGAATATGGATTCCATAAAGTACCTAATCACAAAATTATTATTGTGTTCTGGATTGTCTAGAACATGCTCATGCTTTCTTACGTTACAGTACGGATGTGTAAAGAAAATAGTGTACCTACGTCATAAATTCAAATGAAATGTGGTATGATATAGTAGCCATGTCACCACACGAGGTAATTCCTGAACAACAGACATATTTTCCAGAGGGAGGGCAATCCGGGATCGTTGTGACGAGGCTTGGAATGCAACACGATTATGAAACGCCATTTGTCAAGTTTTTATTGGGCACCCTAGAGCACCGTCTATTGTGGTGCACCCTCTGTCCCTCCCCGCACCGGACCCTCTCGTGGATGTTAATTCATAATTTTTATAACTTGTTAACATTTTGCGGATTACCAGGGCCCCGCTGCAAATCGCGGTCGCCTTGCGATTACTGTTTAATTAAATTTTATCCATCTTTTACTATAACAGCATACAGGTATCACTTATCAGGGAGTAAGTACGATAATTCGGAAAATATCGATACTATCAGAATCTACTCGGAACCGTAAGAGTAAAGGCATTCAATATTGTTTAAACAGAGTTTTAAATTTTTGATCATTTAAACATATAATAAAAAGCAGCACATTGATTATTTTTGAAAAAAAAATACCATGTGAAAACTATATTAATAATATTAAAAATGATACCTATGCCGAAACAGCTATTTGTGCATTTATGTCTCAAGTTGAAATATTTAAATAATATCTGGCAAAAGACGGCAAGGGCCAACATATTAGCTATTACTGTATTTTATAAAACGCACCTGTAATGGATCATGTGGTACGTGGTTCTCCAAATGTTTTTCTAAAGAAATCACATCACTATGGTTTGGAAATCATGCACTATGATAATGTTCGGGAGCATGATAAATGAGAATTACTATCCCCAACAATATTCTAAGCCAATATTTAAAGCCAATAAATATTTACAAATAAACAGGAGCCACTAAAAATATAAATAATGTTTTAAGTAGGTATAATAACTTGCAACTGTAGGTAATTGGGTTTGATTGGCGTGGATATTAAACGCGCGCGCGGCGGGTGGCTGAGTTCCAACCGTGCATCCATATTTCGCGTCTCACCGATCAAAGCGAAACAGGCCGCAACAGACGCGCACTTTAATATCGGATGCACACATTTTAACCTCCGTATTACCAACTTACGAGTTATGCAACTATGAAGTCTAAAAGCTGGCATTCAATCATTCACAAACATATAGGGGTACTCTCTCTCTAGAATAGTCATAAAAACAAGCCTGTAAATAGCGCTAAGTTTTCTAAACATGGGTTAAAACTTAAAAGTAATCCAAGATCTACGCAGAAAGTTAAACTGGATTTCAACACAGCTTGGTTTTCGATGATATGCTTTAACAGACAGCGGTCGCGTCGCTTCAGTTTCAGGGGAAATCGATTACCTAGTGTCATATCTATACCTAGTGCTTTCCTTGAAACTATGCTGCCTCCCGCACAGTGACTTCTTCAAGCAGTTTTGAATATTTAGTGCACTTGTTGACTAAGTGCCTATGCCAACAAAAAAAAAAATTTCTATTTATTACAAATATTTCAACGAAAAATAACACAATTTCAGGATGTCATAGATTGTTTTGTATTCTAGATGTTAACTACAATTTCAGACCAATGATTCTACACTATCCTACTTTAAATATTATAATACTATGTATCCTACTTCCTACGAAATATTATTTTACAACTGCCTCGTTAGTTTAATGGTCCCAAGGGCGACTGCTACGTAGATGTCTTGGGTTCGATTTCCGAGTGTTGTTGAATTTTTCTATAAAATTTCCAGTAGCAGCTCGGAGTCGTGAACGGTTGATGGTACTAACCCTTCGAGGATTACGGTGTGATGGTATGTAGATGTAGAAATACTTAATTAGTTAAATGAGAAAGTTGTAAGGGTGTACATCAGAATAACAGGCTTGTAATTTATTACTATTATTTGAAAAAATCCCACGGAATTGGAAGGCTCAGCGTCGATAGCCGCGATAGAATTTCGGGTAAACCATACGTTGAGCTTGGAGAGCCTTAAGAATGTATAAATTAAGAGGAAATAAAAAACATATATTTTTACAGATATTTATTTTACAATTATTTTATGTATAATCTGTTACCAATCTGGACATTAAGCGCATGCTTCACCACCTCCTTGTAAGTTCCCGTTAAAGTACTTGACAGATAATTTCATACAGATTTTATTCCATTTCTGAAATATCTTGCAGGTAGCCGCTATCCAGAGATGGTCAAACAAACCCTTAGATATAGATACAGGATTGAGACAGTCAGGCGTATTAAATCTTAGGTCAGAGCTAAGTAATTTAATTATTAAATATATACAACGATTGCCCAACGTAAAAAAAAACAAAAAGGCATTAAAACCTACCTATTGAGGTCTACCCATGGCATGCATGATGAACCATTAATAATATCAAATTATCGCGATACAATCCGTAAAATAAGGTTTCGCGCTATGTGAGATGTCATAGATTACTATGAAATAAATTTTATAAACTTGTTTGTACTTTAGTAGTACCTAGGTATATTGTATCTATCACCTATCACACATAATAATATTTCAAAGATCTCGATCTCGCCAATCGGTTAGGTCAAGGTCAAAAACTTTGAAGGGTTTTTAGGTCGGATGCATTATAAAATAATTTGGACGAACCTTAGAACATACTTAATTAAATTAAGGTAACTAGAGAACTACTTACTTTACACAAAAAGCTTTTAACGACAAATTAAACCCGGGGAAAAGTAACTGAAACATTTTGAGTCGGTGCCAAACAAAAAACCATAAAAAT